>JAODAC010005086.1:0-31887 GCA_027575185.1 Mimaenictus wilsoni
GGAGCTAGTGAAAAATTGGTCAAAAATTGCATTTTGAAACTGGCCATTTTTCAAAATATCTCGAAAACGACAAAATCGACTCCCATATATTATGACATTTTCTGAATCAGCGCGTTCTGCTCTATAAGATAGCATAGTTTGAGATCTCTCTGAGAATAAATAGATCGAAAATTATGCTGATATTTATCTAGGTTAGGATCGATTAAGTAAAGTTGGATTTTTTGTTAGGATTTTGTTAGTTAGATATTATGTAAGAATATCCTAGGTTAGGATTAAAGTCAACATAACTATAACGATAAAGTAAGCCTAACATTAGTATAAACGAATTTGGCATAGTTACTTAATTACCTCGTATAAATAGTGTTGGCGTATAGCAAAAAAAAATCTATTCGCGCTCTGGCAGCGACCAACAGCAGCTCTCAAGTTGGGTTTCAGTTGCCGATCGGCAACACTTTCGATTTCAATAATACTCTACTGCTTGTGACTTGACTGATTGTGAATAGTCAGTCTACTTTAAAGAAACTTGTAAGGCACCGGTTGCAACGCTCGGAATCGAGTTCAGGTCAGTCAAGTCTCAGTTCTGTTTCGAGTCTCTCTATCTATGACTACGACCATGTCTGTCTGCCTATGGCGTTCATTTTTTAAGTAAGCTACAGGACGTCTCTCTCGTAATACGGCTTAGGTCGCGGTTAGCAAACCGTTTACAAAATTAGACACGTATATCCCATTCTTGAAAAGTCATTGTTTCGTGTGATAAATTACTCGTGCAAAAGTCACCATTTTATCTAATTGGATCTACTAGTAGGTAGCTACCTGTGTTTAGCAATTGTCGTAATTGTTTGTATTGCTATGTACAACTAAGTTGTTCGCAGGACAAGTTCGATGATAGATCATCTGTTGTTGCTAGTTTACGTTTGGCGAACTTCACGCTTCGAATATGGCGTGTATAGACTTGTATACTACGACCGCAGGATACAATTACAACAAGGTCGTTTGCGATTTTGCAATAAGCTCTCTGAAGCTCATCAGCTGGAAACTTATAAGTTTAGCTCAAACAAGTGTCAATTATGCGAGTGCCTCCATTGTCGCAAATAACATTTGTTTTACTAATATGTGAACAACCTCATCTAACCAACTCTTCAAGGAAGTAACTTCATTTACCCCGTCAAAAATTACACGATTTCTTTCTCAGATACTCAGAACTCTTTGATATCTTGACAATTTGATGCAATATTCCTAATAAAGTCAGCGTATTTTTTCATATTTAAGTTTAAAAATTAAAGTTGAAAAAATAGGACGATGTAAGCTAGCCATTTTACATCGTCTCTTTTTTTGAGTTGTTCAGCTGCGTACACTCTAGCGTTCTTAATTTGAATTGAAAATAAGAAGCTGAAACGTTTTTGTAAAGTTAATAAAATTATCTTCAATATAACGTCGAGATTTTTTAAGAAAAATGTTAAATTTTCATGTTTTATACAGTTTTAAAATAAACCTCCTTTTTTGCATATAAATCCGTCTTAAATATACGTAGAAATATGTAACTATCTAATACTTCAAAAAAGACTTAACGTCATATTCTAGAGAATTTAATGATCTATAAAATGAGCCTTCATTCAATAAAATCGGCTTAGCACAATTATTTCAATCGTGTACGCAAAAATGATATTGTGAGAATAACTTTTTAAAACCTGTATAAAATTAAGAATATTTATATTAGGTGTACCGTAAAGTTCTGCCCGTTTTTTTTTTTGAATAAAACCAAATAATGACCTCTTGCCAGCGTGAAGGTAATTGATGAAATCAAATAGCAAAATGGCGCCACTCTGTATTTGCGGCTTGGGTTAAACTAAAATCTGTTGCAAATTTTACTGAAGCACTTGTGTTACCATGTGTTACTTGTGTTATCACCCTCCCGGGTATAGTGACTCATTTTGAGTTGTACAATCCCTATTGTTGGGTGGATTAATCCCATCTTTCTTAATTTCTTCTTTAGGTAGTGAGTGCTTTCCAGCGTATCTCCCTGACTTATTCCCTTATTGCTCCTGATTTCATCGGTTTCACCTCTTCATCATTGTAGTCGGAGTGTGTCTTATAACCATTGTTAGTAATTGCTTCAGTTTTTTGGGAATTTGAAGTTCGTGTTTGCTCTTATTGCTTGTTTTCTGTTTATTGTGTCAAAGGCTTTTGTGTAGTCTATAAACATGATCAGATTTGTTCTCTACCTTCATTTGCCTTTTCTACTATTTCTATTTGTATTATTCTTGAATAGTTTAACTATTAATTATGTCTATTAAAAAAATTACCTGGAGAGTGAGCTTCCTTCCATACCTAATCAGATTCTTAAATTACTACAATTTGTATAACTCATTAAATTTCCATTGTTTCTTCCAAGTTTTTTTTGTCATAACGAAATGAAAAAAAAATGATTAACATGTAAACCTTGGTAAATTCCATACAGTTTTGCTCATCATATTATCTTATGATTTAATGAGGTTCACCAACCGTCTTCCTCGAATTACTTACGAGTAATATACGGCGATATTAACATATGAAGCCATTAATTACGAAGTTATTTCTACTTCCTGGTTGCGCCAAGTGTGTTTGTATAGAGATCAATGGAATGAAACAAAATGTATCCGTCAACTTTCTTCGCAAACAGGCGATTGGGAATTATTGCGAATTGGTTTCCATCACAATTTGTGGGATTGATGGAAAACGTGGTGATTTGATACTTGATAGTTGTACTTGTCTTTGATTGTCAGTTCCTGATTCAGAACCAATCAAATACGCGTACGCAAATTAGTCTTACATAAGTTATTATCGTATAGTTGTTGTTATTAGGTGACAATTCTTTGTCAGTGTGGAATTTTAGATTAATTAATTCTGGTTATATTGGTTCATAGTATTATTTATATTTTAAAGGCTATCGAATTGGTTAATATTAAATATCAAATATTAATTTAATCGAACTTACAAGGAGAGTGTCTGAATTGTCCGACACGGAATTGAATTAAAATTGTTGCACATGTTATACATATATAGAAATAATTTGTGTTAATTGGGATTTTGCGCCGTTTTGAACCGTTTGCCCACAAAACAAATTCAAAGTTTGATATATATTGTTTTAACAGCAACATTCGCCGTATGGGTAACGTAGCGCAGTCGTACGCCTGCATGATGACCAACTTTGCCGCTAGGCTTGTTAAAAATTTAGGGAAACCCGAGTCTCCGGGTTTTCGGGTTTTGTAAATCTGTGGGTTTATTCTGTCACGGTTTTGTCTGTGAAAGGCCGGGTTTAAAATCCGAACAAAAATTCGTTTACAGCGCCACCTAGTGTAATATAAAAAGACTATACGCACGAAAGTTATTTTATTTTCATTGGCTATTAAACGAATATATATAAATAGAAACAAAAAATAGAAACAAAAATTTGGAAAAAGATAAATTCAATTACCAGTATTCTCAAGAGAATTGCTATTCTCATTTTTCCAAATATGCAGGAAATACAAGCTCTAGCGCACTCGCGTTGATTTCAGTTTTGAAAACAGAACCTTCAGAACAAAGAAATGGTGGGGCGCACTCACGTCGATTTCGGGTTTGTAAACAGGACCAAGCAATGGTGGGGCGCATTCGCGTCGATTTCGGTTTGGAAAAATAACGAAGCAATAGTGGGGCGCACTCGCGTTGATTCCGGGTTTAAAAACAGAACCTAGCAATGGTGGGGCGCACTCGCGTCAATTTCGGGTTTTAAAACAGAATCAAGCAATAGCGCGACGCACTCGCGTCGATTTCGGTTTGAAAACAGAACAAAGCAATAGTGGGGCGCACTCGCGTTGATTTCGGGTTTGAAAACAGAACCAAGCAATAGTGGGGCTAATCACATTATCTTCAAAATTTCCCTATAAACTTAAGGATCTAGTTCAACCTAAAATAATCTATGTTAAAACGCCTCCGTTATATGAAAACCAAAAATCGAAATAAATGGAAAGATATTCATTTTCATTTTCACATACACTTTTTCAAGTAATGTTTAACACAAAACCAACCTTCTTTCTTCCTAATTTTCCTAGAAACTTAAGGATCTACTTCAACATAGAATAACCTAAGCTGATCTAACATTTCCTTGTAATAAACTCAAAAGGAGAGTTCACAAATTTGACTTGACATTTTTAAAGACAACGCTTGAGAATTACGCCGTTTCACTCGAGTATAATTAGTTTCTAGTCGTATCCTACACGTATTAGGATTTCATTCAAATCTGTGAGGTCAACTCCGTGACCTCTTCTTGTCAAGTAAACTTTAAAAAATAACAAAAATAATCAGACTACCTTCCAAATTGCCCTTAATTATAATAAACGTCTAAGCAATTAATCAGAAATATCAAATAATGTTCCAATTAATAAATTTACAATAAAAACGTGATAACAACACAAGTTTCTAACCGTACTCGAATCGCAACACTAAAACGCGGAAAAGCAACAAAAATTTTCGTAACAAATGCAGTAGCACTAAATATACCCCACCTCCCCACCCCCCTTATGCCCCCTCTACATCTTCTCCTCACTGCCGATCGCGCGTTATTCTATTAGTAATTCAATGGAACCGCGTGCGAACGAAGGCACGGGCGCCCGAGCGAAAAGCATTCCGGCGCTTTATAACATTGTTGCGCGCATTCAGTCGCTTCTGTGCAGTGAAAGTGTGAGCAGGGCCGCGTTGGTTTTTCCCCCTTTGCTGAACAGCTGAGCAAAAACCACCACCAGCGCACCGCGGCCCAGGAATATATCCACTTTTTTTTTGACACAAACACAGCCGGTCCGGCAGAGGCGGTAATCATCAAGTGAGGGGAAGTTACCTGTGTTGTGCTGCGCCCTGCTGAGTTCTGCTGCTGTTGGACAGAGTGACAGAGTTAACTGTAAACCTCACAGGCTCGCTCCCCACCGAAAACCTGGTCAATAATATGAGCAACAACCCCGAAATACGCTCGCAGGACGCAGTGACGCCGTCGATGACACATTGCGCGTGAAGGTGCCGGCGCTAAATGTGCGTTTTATCAACAAACACGTAAAAAAAACAACAGAGCGCGTGCGAGCGGTGGTTTGGACCGTTAAAAATCGACGCATTATCATCGTCTCGGTCCAATATCTGTCAATCCGTCGGTGTTGCGCTCCAATAAACACACAGAAACGCGGAAATAAAAACGGCCGAAAGAAAAACGGTGACAAAATCGAGTGACAGACTCGTTGTTGTTGTTTTGCGCTCCTACGTCGCTCGGCGAGTTTGTTATGTCACTTCGAAAAAGGTGACTTAAGTCGGTTTGGCAATTAACTACCAAATTCGCACTATATGCTCTGGTAAGTAATAAATCAACTTATAGTCTTACAAAAATGATTAAATAATCTTTTATTATGTTTACAAACTTGAAATAATTTGCTCATTATAATTATCTTAATCCTATTTTGCGTAATTATATCTCTGATGTACACGGAATCAAACTTTGTGATGTAAATGTTGTAATTATAAACAAGGGAGTTATTACTTTGTCACGAAAACGTGATTTGGCGAACTAATCACTTCCATTTTATCTCAACTGAAAGTACCAGAACATTACTCCTAAAGGTAGCAGAAAAGTCTTTCCAAAATAAGAACATTCTTATGTTTAAACAGGCATAACTGGCCTAGTTATAGTTATATTGTAATTACATTTATAAAATATGGAAAAATAAGAGTTCTTCTTCGTATGTTTAAGTTTTTAATAATATGCCTCAAAAGAAAATACCAAAAAACTGGTGTCAAAGTTTGCAGTAAAGTCCCCCCAAAATTCAATCCTAAAATAAGAAACTTATTACTTTTAAAAATCAATAAGTAGACTCATTTTTATTATCTTGCAATTATCTTAGTAAAATATGAAAATTTAAGACATCTTCTTTATATTCAGAACTTTGCAATGATATGTCTTTATTGAAAATATCAGAAAACTGTTATTTAAAAGTTAGCAAAATGGACATGGGAACAAAACCATTTTATTTCAAGTTTTCGACTGTTTGAATGTTTAAAAATCAGTTTCTTAATCATATTTTTGTACTTTTTAAAGTACAGTTGCCGGAATAAAGTGATCTATTAATATGTTAGTAACAGAGAAAAAAATCCTATTTTTCTTAACATAACTTTTTTCACTTTCTTACCTTAAAATTAAAATTGCTTAATTATATCACATATTTTAACAAATTTGAATTGAAAATAACCACTGCAACTTTGGGATGTTGCAATTGTAAATGTTGTAGTCATGTAAAAAGGCAGTTATTATTAGATTTTATCACGAAAATGCATTTTGGCGATCTTATCACTTTGATCTTATCTCAACTGAAAGTACCAGAAAATTACTGCTAAAGTTAGCAGAAAAGTTTATCCAAAATAAGAACATTCTTATCTTTAAACAAGCATAACTGAATTAATTTTAGTTATATTTTAATTACATTTGTAAAATATGGAAAGGCAAGCGTTCTTCTTTATATTTTGAAGTTTTCAATAATATGTCTCAACTGAAAATACCCAAAAAATTACTGTCAAAGTTAACAATAAAGTGCCCCCAAAATTCAATCCTGAAATAAGGAACTTATTACTTTTAAACATCAATAACTAGAGTAATTTTTATTATCTTTAAATTATCTTAGTAAAATATGAAAATTTAAGAGTTCATCTATATATTCAAAACTTTACAATGATATGTATTTACTGAAAAAATCAGAAAACTGTTTTCAAAAGTTAGAAAAATGGACATCAAAACATTTAAAACCCTTTTATTTTAGGTTTTTGACTGTTTGATTGTTTAAAAATCAGTTTCTTAATCCTATTTTGCGTAACTTATCTTTTTTCAAACTTTTTCTTTAACTTACTTAACGTAAAATTAAAAATTTCATAATTATATCACGTATTTTAACAAATTCTAATTGAAAATAACCACTGACGTACACGGAATTAAACTTTGTGATGTTGTAATTGTAAATGTAGTAATTATAAACAAGGCAGTTATTATGCGATTTTATCACGAAAATGCGTCTTGGCGATCTTATCACTTCGGTCTTATCCTGCTCGACAGATGCGCGTTTTGTTTTGTTTGCATACATTAACGACCTTTACTCCTTTCGCATTGTTTTCGCGTGTTTCTGTGATTCTCGGCCGTATGCTCAAGTATACGAGTATCTCGTGCATACAATCATTCTTCAAAAACAACTGACTAAAGTGCTGTTTTGTTGCATACAAAGGCGTATGTCTTGGATCGGTTTTGTTGTTTTGAAGGACGGATAATTACATTCTCTCTCGCTTTTGGTGCATGTAGGCCTTCACTTATGTTTTATGCAGTTTAAAATTGTAAGTTATTTATATTGAAATTGTGTAAAAACGGTTTCCTTCATATTTTTGAAATTGAACTTGTAATAATATTCAAATTTTCGGGTATTTTTTTTTAAATTCTTTGTAAAGATCCTAATATTTGAAAATGGTAATGTTTTGTTCACTTTTGACTTTTTTTGTTATAAAATGGCAAAAATTGACATTAATGGGTCGAAATTTATTAATAATTTTGAAGGAATTGTCTCTAAATAGTAGCTATATTATAAAAAAAGTTTCAAATAGTGTTGTTAGTTGATTTTTGATGGTTGTATTGCTTGGTAATTTATAAAAATTAGAAAAATATTTGAAAAAAATGAATTTTGTACTCAAATTTGGGACTGAAATAATGTTTTAAGTCCTATTCAATTTTTAAGAGGTTTTTATTCGAGGGTACAGTTCTCTTTTAATATTGTATGACAGTGATTTCTTTGTAAACTTTCAAAAAATGAAAAAAAGTTATCTTTTGGTATTTTTGCCCTTTTCCAATAATATTATTATATTTTTATTGGCAGATCAAAATTGATTTATGTTTCTAGAAGAATCGTTTTTAATTTAATATTAGGTTGGTTTTAGTTAAGTTTAATGTTTTATAAACTTTTTCAAACACGCGAAAAGTTTTAAGGCCAATATATTTATTTCTAAAAACAACGAAAAATGTCGGTTTGGTTGTTTTGAAGGATGGATAATTACATTCTCTCTCGCTTTTGGTGCATGTAGGCCTTCACTTATATTTTATGCAGTTTAAAATTATAAGTTATTTATATTGAAATTATGTAAAAACAATTTCCTTCATATTTTTGAAACTGAAATTGTAATAATATTTAAATTTTCGGATATTTTTGCTTTTAATTCTTTGTAGTAGTAGTAGTAGTAGTTGGACCTTTATTGGCATTCATCTTTTACACTTTACCTCCAATAGACTTCATAAAATAAATAAATAAAATTTAATAAAATAATATTTAATAAAATAAAATTTAATTCTTTGTAAAGGTCCTGATATTTGAAAATGGTAATGTTTTGTTCACTTTTGACTTTTTTTGTTATAAAATGGTAAAAATTGACATTAACGGGTCGAAATGTATTAATAATTTTGAAGGAATTGTCTCTAAATAGTAGCGATATTATAAAAAAGTTTCAAATAATGTTGTTAGTTGATTTTTGTTGGTTTTATTGCTTTGTAATTTATAGAAATGAGAAAAATATAAGAAAAAAAAATGAATTTTGTACTCAAATTTGGGACTAAAATAATGTTTTAAGTCCTATTCAATTTTTAAGAGGTTTTTCTTCGAGGGTACAGTTCTCTTTTAATATTGTATGACAGTAATTTCTTTGTAAACTTTCAAAAAATGAAAAAAGTTATCTTTTGGTATTTTTGACCTTTTCCGATAATATTATTATATTTTTATTGGCAGATCCAAATTGATTTATATTTCTAGAAGAATCGTTTTTAATTTAATATTAGGTTAGTTTTAGTTAAGTTTAATGTTTTATAAACTTTTTCAAACACGCGAAAAGTTTTAAGGCCGATATATATTTTTTCTAAAATCAACGAAAAATGTGTTAAAACAATGAAGTTATTAAACTTAATTGTTTAAATGCAATTCAAAAGGTTTTTTTTTCCTTTTTTGTTATTGTTCTAAAGAAAATGAGAAGATATAATATGTCATTGTACCTTTTGATTGCTTTTTACAATCTATTAATTTTATAAAACAAAGCAAACAAATATGTGAATCACTTAAAAAAACAGTTAATTTTTAACTGCGTTTAATTTTAACCTCTTTGTATTGTAAAACTAAAGAGAGTAACGTGAAAACTAAATATTTGAATCCCCTTTTATCGAAAACTTAAAAAGACATAAAAATTTTATGGAATCTTTCATTATCTTTTATTGATATTTAAGAGATAAGTATCAATGAAGCATTAAAGAATACACATTTTCTAGGTTAGATCAAAATTTAGTGCTTAAACTTGTCTTAACAGGTGTCAGTTGCCATGACAACGCCACAGTTACTTTTTGAAGTAATTCCTTAACATGCGTTCGTTGCCATGACAACACGGTTCGAAGCACCGCCTTATCGGGCGTTCTTTATCATGACAATGTCATGGTTACGTTTCGAAGCATCGCCCTATCATGAGCTCGTTATCATAGTTCAGAAATCGTACTTTACGAAACATTACCTAAACTTTTAGACTTTTCAAGGTATCAACTTGTAATTAATTATTATTAATTGTAAGTAAATACAAAAATATCCTGGTATCCATAGTCCTTCATTCCCTGGGGACTTCTAATCTCACAATCAGAACTTTTGGAAATCTTTTGCGAATATTCCGAGTCCGAATTCTCAAAAAAAATGGTTCCAGAAGCAACCTTTCAAAACTCTCCTTCCAGTTACAGTGGAAAATTATTGCAGTTGCAGGAAATCGGCTACGAATACCTGAAAAAAGTCGAAATTCAATTTTTCAATAAAATGGGAAAAATACAGATTAAAAACATACAAACTAATTGTATTTCAGGTGCCAGTTGCATTTAGAATGTGGTGGCGTGCCCTGCTGCTCGTCGCAGTGACGATAACTCTCCTCGACTCAACGGCGGCGGACACCCTGCAGGTAGGGCAGTCCATGGACCTAATGTCCCGCTACGGTTACCTTGGCATCACGATGAAAGTCGTCGGTCGCAATGAATCAGACGCTGGATGGATCTTTCGCGAGCCGACCTACGACGTCTTCGCCAATCTCGCCCCGTTAACCGTCCACGAGCGGCGCAATGCCAAGAAAAACATGTTCGACGGTGAATTCCATATGGAATTCTGCGATAATTTAGTGCAACTAATGCAGGCGTACTTCCGAGAGTTCTCCTTCGAAGGACTCGATAAACCCTGGCTAGCGTTTACAAATGGCTGGAATTCGCCGGAAGTCATAGCGAGGAATATGGGGATTAACTCGTCGTTTGTCGCCAAGGACTATTGCTATGTCCTGGTGCGGCTTTCACGCTTTTGGGACACTGTAAAACTCGCACGGATACCCAATAATGTGAACTTGTTGGACTCGATGGCGCAAGAAATCAACAATATTAACGTGAACAACTCGAGTAGTGTGCTGATGTTTACGAAGCGTGTGGGGACGCATTACATCAACTCATTCGTCACCGGCAACTCATTATATCAGGTAAAACGCCGCTACTAAAGTTCAAGACCGATTGATTGCTTTTTTCCATTTTCATTTGTATCTGCGGCCTTGGTTAACAACAATAACATTACTTGTCTTTTTCGAAGTAAAAGTATATCATAGGAAAACTATTTTAAGGTAAATTCGAATTATAATAAATTCCAATGTTACTATTTGTTGAAATGTTTTATCGAAAATTTATTTCGCTGAATGGTCATTTCAACGACCGAACATTTCATCGAATGGAAAGTTAAGCGAGAAAAAAACAACATATCCTCCTTATAAACTTTTCCAGAATATCCTTTTTCAATGTTATGAAATATAGGAATTGTGACAAATAAAACTTTCGATTAAATTACCGTTCGATGAAGCGGCTTTAAGAAATTAGTTTTCTATGAAATTCATGTAAAACTTTTTATCGTTATTTCATCAAACGGACATTTTTTCGACTGAGAATTTAGCGAAAGGATATTTGCTAGAATGAACATTTTATCGAACGGTCATTTTATATTCGATAAAAAAGTTAAACTTCGCATTAAAAATTGCAATTTTATAAGAAATTTAATTAAAGATTTAGATTTGAGGACAGTTAATCGGAAAAAAAATTTTTGGTCCTTATAAGCTTTTCTAGAATATCCTTTTTCCTTGTTTGGACTATAGAAAATGTTACAAAATTTTCGATTAAATTACCGATCGATGAAGTGACTTTAAGAAATTTGTTTTCGATGAAATTCATGTAAAACGTTTCATGTACATTTCATCAAACGGACATTTTATCGTATGTAAATTTAGCGTAAGGATATTTGCTAGAATAAACATTGTATCGAACGGTCATTTTATATTTGATAAAAAATTTAAACTTCGCATTAAAAATTGCTATTTCTAAGAAATTTGATTAAAGATTTAGATTTGAGGACAGTTAATCGAAAAAAATAGTTTGCTCCTTATAAACTTTTCCAGAATATCATTTTTCCTTGTTTGGACTGTAGGAATTATGAAAAAAATTTCGACTAAATCACCGGTCGATGAAGTGACTTTAAGAAATTTGTTTTCGATGAAATTCATGTAAAATATTTCATGGACATTTGATCAAACGGATTTTTGTAATAATTGAAATTTCGATGACGAAAAAACAATAAATGAAATTTACTAAAATGCAATGTCGACAAAGAAAATATTTTTAAAAATAACACTTTAGGAACTTTTTTTATGTTAAATTACGATGAAAAAATGATTCGACAGAATGATTTTCGAGAAAAAGTTCATTCGACTAAATGACTTTCGGCGAAATGATTTTTTCTCGAAATTTCTTATCAATAACAACTTCACCTTTCTTGAGATTGATAAATAACAATTTACTAATCAAAAATTTCGATTTTTAGGTATTTGTCTACAGGAAACCCGTATATTTAAGAATCCGCGAACGCCTCAAAACTCGAGGCATTTCCAACCTCAGTCCCGTCGAACTCTCCAACTTCTTCAGTCCCTGGTATGCGGACCACATGGGCCAGATCAAAGTAGCCAGCGGCAACAAGACAGTCCAAAGCTGGGCCGCCCAAAAACTCGCCGTCCACTATTACATCTTCACGTACCCGAGCCTGCTGAAGATCCACGGCGACCCGAAACTGCTCAGCGAACTCAACGGCTTGCTGCAGAACGAGGCGCTCCTCCAGCTCGAGCTCAAACGACTCACGCCCGTCTTCAAAGACCCCGTCAAGCGCAAGTGGTTCAACGAGATCCTCAGCAATCACCTCAACTTGCTCGAGGTGAACAGCTGAGAGAAAACCTCGTCGTTCGAAGCCTTTAATTGCTACCACGTGATATACGTTTGTGATAAAATGATTCTGAAAAAAACAGAAACGCAAGAAAAAAAAAACGTTCGCGAAACAAAAACAATAACCAGTGTAAAAAAAGCTCCTTCTGCAACATATTGTACGAGAATGTTATACAATTTTTTATTAGAAAAAGAGGAAAAATCAAAAAATGCGAATTATTAGTCTGCAGTCTGCCTTTTTAAATTCGGAGCGCGAAGGAAGATAATGGCTAATCAAATTTCTTGAACAGAGACATCTGAACGCCGGCTTGAAGATTGCGGTTCGCTTTCTTTCCGTTGACGACTAGTATTAGGGGTGTTTCGATTCGGATTAATCGAAACTTGTACTCCTAGAAAATTCAGACAATTACAAAACTGCTAACTACAAAACCGTGACAATCATTTAATTAAAGTTGTTCTTATTAAAAATGAACTGTCTTGGTATAAAAAGCTGTTTTGATACAAAAGAAGATTATTATCAATTTGTATGGTGATTTTATATCTAGTCTTGGAATTTTTTTAAAATACGAATTAACAAATTTTTTCTCTACACTAAAAAACTTAAATTTCAGTTTTTATTAATTAATATTTTAGCTGTTAACGTTTGAAATCATTAGAAATATGGACACACTTATATGAAATGATTTGATAAACAAGAATCTACAGTAAATTTTGTTATAAAAATTGAATTTTCTATGAAATATACTTTGGAATAACATGAAATTTACTCACTTTATGGCCAATTCATAAAAAAATAATATAAAATAATTAACATTCAAAAAAGAACAAAATCCGAAAAATATAATTTCATAAATCTGTTTTTTTAACTTCAAAGATGAAGAAGTTAAAAAAAAAACTGTCCCCATTTTATGATTCTCAAAAGCTTGAAGGACAAAAATGAACAAAATAAAAATGTTTCTTTGTAAAACAAACGAAACTGAATATTTTATAACTTTTCAAAATGTAAATCGATCAATTTAGTAAAATTTACACATTTTCATGATCATTCAAAGTTCTGAGAGCCCCGAATGAATATAAATTAACTAAAACTTCGAAAACTAAGAAAACAATCAAATTTGTCTATCAAACAAACAAAAAAATCATGAATTCATAGCATTTCTATAGGAAAAACCATAAAATTTCGTGTCGAAGTCCATATATCTGCATATTTTATCAATAATTTAACTTACGACTACAAGCCTTTATAAAATGGACTAAATTTGTTCATAACCAAGAATTTAAAGTATATTTGGTCGTCAAAATTGAATTTTTGATGTTACTAGTTTGAAATTAAAAATATGTAAAATTAATTAAATTAGGAATATGTTCTCGATCCTTAAAGCGACTTTGGACGAAATTCTAATATAATTTCATCAAAAGTCACCAAAATAAATGGTGTCCTGTTCTACTAATCAACATTTAGCTGTTTCTTGCATTTCCAAATGAAAACAGCAATTTTTCAGCAAAATTTCATTTTCAAAATGTTATAACATCAACTTCAGTAACAACTTCTAGTTTCTCATTTCCCTGTGAACAATTTTAGTTATTCTCCTACCTAATACCCGGTTTGAAATGAAATAAACATAATTAAAGACAAGAAACTGCAGAAAATAATTAAAATTTTAAGCCTAAATGTAAAAATCACTGTAAAAATCTAAATTTTGCAAAATCAATGAAAAAAAATCAATTCTAGAACTGAAAAAAACTATAAAAATCTCACCTCGCCAATGTACTTAAAGTCGACGTCCGTCACAAATGGTTCAGGTATCGCCACCGAATGCCCAATAATAACGCCTTTACCATCAGCTAAATTGTATACCGTAGCAACCACACAAGTTCCTATTTTATCTACCAAACAAAACGTACTGTAAAAAAACGTAGAGAATAGAGACACATCCGATGAAAAAATGTGTGAGAAAGTGTATAAACCTTATTTTATACTGCAATAATGTAAATGCGATCGATAACAATCTGTTTATCGAGTAAATATATAAAAACAAGAATAAATAAACAAATATTACTTACAAGGGTACTGTATCCTCATTCCGCACCGTGCAAACAACTTTGCCAAGAATAACTTTCTCTTCGTTCAAGCCTGATTTCAACTCATTGAAGAGCATCTCTTTAAGATTGATCTTCTGGCCCGTTGAACATATGTAATTGCCACCACCATAAGGACCCAGATGTTTAGCATCTAATGTTTGTAGTAATTGATTGAGTTTTTTAGGTTTTACTTTACCGGTTGTGGCGACCATTTCACTGATTTCCTTAAGATAGTTTAATAATTGGCGCTGTTTGATTTGAGGCGTTTCCCATGTTGGATCTAGATTGACTGCTTTACTGAAGGCTTCTAATGCTGATAAGTATTCTTCTTCATATTTTAGCATCTTTTGAACAAAAAAAAAATTAAAATCATATTTGGTGATTTTTAAGTGTGAAAGTATTTGAAGTCGTTTAAATGTAATTCAAGGTGTTTTACTTACAATCGCTTTGTTATAATGTAAATCTGATGTGTTGCTTGTGACTATGTCTTTTTCCTGTTAGAAAATTATAAAAATTAAGACTTAGAAAGTGATTACCGAAGAAATTTAATGATTTTAAAAGAAAGAAATTCTAAAGATTTTAAAAGTTTTTTTTAAGAATTTAGAAAAAATTGAAGGTTAAGGAAGATTAGATCAATATTTCTTACTTACAGCTTGAGTATATGCACTTAAACATTGTTGTAAAGTCTTGGGATTTTGTGAAATCCCAAAAAATGACGAAAGATATGCGTTTCCAAGAATCGCCCACGAGTTTCCATCCTGTGTGTCTAACTGCACGGCTTCCTTTGCGTATTTCAAGCCAAGTTCGAGGTTTTTAAACCGTTCTTCAGCATTTTTAGCGGGTTGTAACCTCATTAATATCGACAAATTTCTCAGAGATACCTTATTTTTGTCCTACAAACCAATAATTCTGTAAGTAACCTTTAAAAACAACTTTATAATCTATAAACTACTCTTTAACCTATAAACATCTTTATAACTTATAAATAACATTAGAAAAAACCCAAAGTATGATTTAAAATATACGAATACTTACATAATTTAAAGCTTTATCAAAACAATGAGCTGCTTCAACAAGATTGTTCTTCTTACAATAACAATCACCAAGTTCATTCCATGCATTGACCAATTTCGGATCTAATTTCACAGCCTTAAACAGCAAAGCTTCAGCTTCCTTGCAGTATTTAGGCACTACATTTAATATATAACCTTTAAGATAGTAATACTTAGCACGACATTTCTTTTCACAGTCTAGAACAAATTAAACGAAAATGCGGTGATAATGACATGGAAAAGCAAAGAATTTACCTTTATTTTCATCAAATATCTTTAACGTTTCTTGCAATTGTTCCTCAATGTGTATATTACGCTTGATTGCATCTTCAATCTTGTGGTGTTCAAAGTAATGATCACGAAAATCATACAGCTTTTTGGCTGCTATCTGAAAGATAATAACAATCACATCAAAACTTGGTTGAAATTATTTTTAGTTGTAAAGTTTCAGTAGAAATAACTTACTTCGAGTGCTTGAAATGCAGTCGTTAGTTCCTCTTCAGAGCGTTCATTCTCCTCGTGCATGTCGAAGGTGGACATTACAGGAGTGCAGGATTCAGTCCCGAAGAGTTATTAACATTGCCAGTGCGATGTTGTTGCCATTGATGTGATGATTGCGATCACAGTTTGCGACCGTTGATGCTGCACAATCGGCGAATGATTGGGATTAGGGTTAGGTTGTTGATTGAAATAGATTCGGACATATGGTCTGTTAAATAAGGAGGACGACGCCTACGATTGTCCGTGGTAATCCCGGCCAAATTTGGCTGCATTCATGCGTAGGATAGATTCGTCATTCATCCTCCTTTGAAATTCCTTCATTGAAATTAATAACAAAATGGAGATTTAATGTTTATTGGAAACATTAAATTTTCCCGCTAGATGTCGCTATATGTTGTAAATAATAGAAATGCAAACAAAATTCCTGATTCAAGGATCATCACAGTGGATTTGGAAAGATTTGGAGAGCTGTTTGTGTTTTGTACGAGAAGCACGATTGAAGAAAAACTGAGAGGGTTGTTGATTTCATTAGGAAAGAGTGAAAGTGATAATGCAAATGTTCCTTACCTATTTGTTAAAGAGATAAGCGATTCTATTTTCTCATTTATTGTGTGTTGCTGTGTGTTTTTGGTTTAATTTCCTTATTTTAAACACTCAAGAAAAGTGGTTATTGTTTTTTACATTGTTTTATGAGAATATTCTGATTTCAATGATTTATAATAGGCAACCAAATTTACCAGTTTTGTTAAACAATTTTGTTTTCATATAAATACGTTTTTACGAATTGAAAAATGTCTGATGATTGAAAATAATTTTTTTAAGCTTTTCTAACCTTATTTTTGGCTATAGATCTGACATAGCTAACAAATAAAGAATAGGGATCTATATCATAATAAAAAATTCCAAACGAAGTTTGCAAGTTTTATGTGTGTGGCTTATGTTTTTTAAGCATGTGGGTATCACATCATAGGAGGTAGAAGAGAACATATTTCAATAGCAGTGCCACCTCTGCTTAAATGAAAGGTATATAAGTATTGTTGCACTAAGTATTGTAGTACGGGCTGGGAGGGTGGAAAAAAATGTTTAAGCTACGCTCACAGCATGGTAGGTAGTACGTCAATAGCATTGCCACCTGTGCTTCAATGTTATCACTGAG
Organism: Mimaenictus wilsoni; assembly: GCA_027575185.1. NCBI lineage: Eukaryota > Metazoa > Arthropoda > Insecta > Coleoptera > Staphylinidae > Mimaenictus > Mimaenictus wilsoni. The sequence continues at coordinate 17,120 of JAODAC010005086.1, forward strand.
GGTGTAGCTAAAAAACTGTTTAATTTTCTGGTCAGATGGCACTACGGGTTCTAAAACATTTTCGTAATGTAAATAAAGTTGCTAAAAACATATATTTTGATATATTCTGGCACCGAGATTTCAAAGTTAATGTGTCTGGAACGTCTATACTTTTAGTTGATTTAGTAAAGATAGATGACAGTTTAATTGAAGAAGTATGAAAAAAGAATGCTCTAGGTGAGGCTCGAACTCACAACCCCGGCATTGCTCACGACCACTGTCTTATAAGTACCGTGCGCTAACCAATTGCGCCACTAGAGCCGGTACTTTTGGGTCAATTTCGTGTCTATGTAAGGAACCTATGCTGAAAACTGAACACTGCACTGCGGTAACTTTTCGAGTGCCATGAACTTTGGTCAATGTCGCACAGCAAAACAATTTTTTATTACTACAATTATGATATAAATGCAACTGTTGTATGTAACGATAAAAATACTCCAAATACAAATATAAATGACCTTCACCCGCTTGAGTTCAGTTCAGATCAGGACTGGAAGTTTTTAAAATTTGGTACCTATTTTGGTAACCATGATTTAGAACTTACTAACAATTTTGTTTGATGTCCCGAAAGATAGATAAGAACGTAGCAAAAGGTGGTACGCTTCGGTAATCCTGTTTAACGTGTCTCCCTTCTACTTTCGCATACAAAACAACGCAACGGAGAATATTCCTCAAGCGTCCCTGTCCCTTCCAAGTCCGAAAAAGGTTTTGCAAGCGGTCGATATGGCGACTGCGCTCTGTCCCTCTGCGTTCGCTGCGTGCATGCAAGACGTGTGTGCGTGATTATCGACAGTGTATCAAAACACGAGTCGCGTTTCGAGTTGAATGCGGCAGTTGCGAATACATTCAGGCGGCAGATGCTCCGCAATTTTCCAAAACTGTCAGCCTGCTGCTGCGTCTGTGTCTGCGAATCGCGAATCGCGAGTCTGTTTATCGCACCGGCACCAGCACCGGCATCGGCACCCGGACACTTTAAGCTAACTATAAATATGTTCGATGCCAGTAGTATGCCCAGCAACGTTCGCCATCGCTAATTGTTCGCGAGATTTTCGTAGAGGTGCGAAACCATGGCGCGGTTGACCATTTGGCTGGCGTGCACTCTGTGCGGTTTGTGCAATGCGTCGATTGCGAATGTTATCTTATCCGGACGGATTACGAGCAAATCACCGGCTGCTGAACTGCCAGGTACAAGAGTGAAAGCTCGTTATGATTATGATACACCGTTAATTTTGGTTTTCACTTGTAAGACTATCGTGTCATATACAATTCAATCGGGAAACCTTTAGTTTTTTATATTGTTTGTATTCATACGCTTTCGTTTTCATGTTTAATCAGAAAATCTTGGTTTGGAGGCGTAATCTGTGACTAAATTTATTAGAAATTTGGATAATTGTTTCTAATTGCTTTCATATCAAAAATTGTCAAGAAAATTGGAAACTTTAGGTGAAAATGTATTTTTCTTGTAATAGCAATCTTCAAAAATGTTTAAATTGTACCGAAATAAAAATATAATTTTGTTTTTAAACATGATTTTTTGGTTTTATACGAAAATGTTTGTTTAAGTTAAATTCAAGTATCAGGTTTTTTTATTTAAGTAGTAAATCTTAGTTTATAAGCACAAATAGCATCGAAAGTTATTAGAAATTGATATAAATTGTTGTGATAACTATTTATTATAACTATTTTATATTTTAGATAAGAATTGTTAAATACCAGAGAAAGATTTTAGTTTTTAACTTCAGGAAACGGTTTTCTTTCTATGAAACGGTTTTTATCCAATCTTATATTAACTAGACATATAATCTTCATTTTGTATACTAGGAACGTTTAAACATGTTTAAATTATGCAAAAGTAACACAAAAAGCACATTTTTACAAGAATAAACTGTATTTTCGTGAAAATTTAAGTTATATACACATTTAATAATCATTTATTGCTTTTTTTCTCTCTAAAATTCAGTTTTTTTTCTCTTATTTAAGCAATAATTTATTTTGACAAATCATAAATACATTTGATATTGTTTTATAGCATTTTCAAGTTTTTTTAAGGTGTTTCAAAGCATTTTTACTCTCACTCTTTATATTTTTTTGTTTCAGATTACTTTCTTTTTTGTCTAAAGCTATATTTAATGAAGATTATGTTGACAAAAGTATCTTATTTTGATTTATAAATAGTTAAAAAACATATTTATGTTTTATGATTTATTATACTTCAATATCTTTTTCCTTTTTATCATCTTTTTCAATTTAAAAGAAATATTAAATATTTTTTTAAACAATATTAAATATTTTTTTAAACAATATTAAATATTTTTGTTAAAGGTGAAATAAATGTATTGAAATTAATGAACGTCTCGGCAAAAGACCCTGGAGTATCCCTAGTAGAAGGACCGATTATAAACTACCCTGCTTACAAATTTCGTCTACCTTACGAAAACGTCCCCTTGGCTAACTCCAGCTTTATCACCGACTGCATGATGGCTGACGATGGTTTCACGGTTCTATTCCTCTACCGCCAGCAGAAAAACAACCTGGGAACTTTACTCTCCGTTAACTCACCCGGAAAATTAACGCCATGGTTCCAAGTCAATTCTAACTTGAAGACAAACACGCTTACTGTTCGATACATACTTATTGGAAGTCACAGCCTTCATCAACTTGACTTTACTCTTCCGAAACAGTTTCGTCGAAAGTCTTCACTTGCTGGTAAATATTTTTCTTTTAAAAAACAGGACATATTTTACATTAAACGGTTTAAGCTGTTTAACAATTTATGTTTATATATAATAAAAAATTGTTCTTAGCATGGCTATGGGCGGGTGTCACATTCGATTTCAAAACCGGCACGGTCCGATTGGATCTCGATTGCTTACCAAGTCAGTTTGAGTCGTTCAACGTGCGCAAGAAGCATCAGCGCATCATGCTTGCCGCTGATTCGTTGGTCTACTTTCGTCAAGAGCCCGGCCGCAAGAAAAAGTTTCTGGTAACAAGTTGGCACAATGTTTACAATGCTTCTCCGATCTTGTATTTCGTTTAACCTTAATGACGCCCCATTTGCTCCACAGGGATCCATGCAAGTGGCAAAGATACTACCGTACATTACTGAGCAACGACCCTGGACATGTTTGCAAATCACTGAGCTGAATAAACACAAACCATTAGTCGACTGAGTTCCCATTTCTCTGATAATGGTATTGAATATAGTGAGACTTTTTTTATTGCTATACTTAATATGATCATTTTCGTCCCTTTTTTAAAATATACATTAGAAAAAAATCCTGGCTTTTGGTAAATCAGAAGGATATTAGTTCATGTTACATGGTTTAAAATTTAGATATCGTTCATGTATTGCAGAAGGCACTATAACGGCTAGAAAGACCTCCATGAGAATCTGGGGATCCAGAACATCTTAAAGCAAATGGCTCAGAACATTCGCGTTGCTCTAATGTGGTTTTCAGGCGACAATGATATTTCCGGGGATGCCATGACTCATGAATTAGCCAAGAAGGTGCAAGGTTATAAGCTCAGAACCAATTTGTGGACACACCATGGATCAGTGAATGAAGGAGATTATTCTGTGGGAAGAGGAAGTAAGACACAAACACGGAAAAAATCATGGAATTAGGTGGACAAAGCGTCTGTTAAAACCTCACAGCAACTAAAAGATGCTTAAACTTGCACGGAACGAACTGAAACATTTGACTGTACTAATAAAGGGATAAAATATATTCTGAAGAACGTGGGGAAGGACATCTGAATGCATAATCGGTTCCTACAATGCAGGGAAAGGTTTGAGATACAATCTCTTCGAAAACAGCCTTTTGTCAAGTTTTCCTCGTACTCCATCTGTACACAGTGAACTAATGTTTCAATTCATTTAATATGATTACACCTCCATCAACAATAGAATGCATGGCCATTACTAGTCCCATTGCGCTATAAACTTTAAGTAGATGGTACAATTATTCAACAGACTATGAACCGGTATCTAGATATCAAACGTTGGGGACGTCGAAGAAAATGCCAAATCATGAAAAAGCAAAGTCTCGGATAGTAATGATCCAACTTCGATTTCAGCTTTTGAAACAAAATCGGTGAGGTTACATTTCCCAGAAAGAAGACTAGTAAATAAAACGGAATCAACTGTTGTAGTCCGAAATATGTCTCTATGATTTCTATTAATCCGGTTCATAGCCACTACTACTATCTTTAAGACTTGCAAACTTCGCGTCTTCCATTAGGCGCTTTGGGAGGCAACCCCTAGGAACCCGTATTTAATACTTTAATGAGGTTCTTTCATCGTGAAGTTAATTTCCTAGAAACTTTCTAGTTATAGAAAAGGCTCAGGGCATTTTGATGGCGGATCATTAATGACGTTATGTTATATAATAAATCTATTTTTCTAATAAATTACAGGGGATACATTAATGAATAAATATTACAAAGACTAAACATATACACAAAAGAATTGTACTACTATTAGATATCCAATAATATGTTGAATTATCTCGCTACTCGAAGGAATCATTCCTCCCGAAAAGTTTCTTTTTTCAATATCAACTTTTAAAACGCATCACTTTGGTTACACTGGTTCTTTCTTGCACTGGCTTGTATGTCTCTTGTATTAATGGCATCTTAATTATTGTTTGAAATTGTAAATTAGTTAATTGAGCGTAGGACTCCTCATTGTCGTTGTGAGCTCCTCGACTGTGCTGCGTTTTTTTAGCGAGGCTGTGGCCACATTTATCACCTAAGAAACAGAAGAAAACGGAAATCAAGTGAAATTAATCAGTTTATTAGGTTAGTACGTGTGAATTGTGTTTTTTAAAACAATAGACCACTATAGTACACTCACCTCAGCGTATGAAAAGATAGGAAAAATCATGTGGATGTCTATGATTGTTATATGTTCACTATGTTTTCTATGCTCACAGTGTTCATGTTCATGTATTCACTGTATTTTTACCTTCGAATGCCCCGAGTAGGTTTCTATCGTCGCATTCGCTGGTGGCGTGTACGAGGATAAATCCATGAGACCAAAAAGTGGATGGCGTGATGTCGGCCTCGACGTGGTGGTGCTCGTCGACGTACTCTTTGTAACCGTCGCTAAATTATTTACTGAAACAACAAAACCATTAGCGCACTCGCCATCACACAAACGAATGAACTGCATTGCAATGCTAGTCATTACGTGAAAGTAACGCGAAAAAGTTCCCAGGCGTTTTCCATTTTTAAACGCTTCATTTTTCATCTACAAGTGTAATTAAAAAAATTATGAAACTCACTTAAGTGTGGCCATTCGCTGAGTACCACCCGGACGTCGTTAGACTCCGTCGTTTTATTGCGCATCGGGAGTATACTGATAGAAAACGTTGAGTTATCATTGTCTCTTGACTGTCGCCAATTTGTTGTTGCAGTCTTCGGTTGAGGTGTTACCACATAGATCTTTTCTTTCGTCAAAGGACTTACAGCAATGTGTATCTTGTCCCAGTTTGGATATTTCGTATGTTTATCAACATATTTCGGCGTTGTAGGTTGTTCTGTTGTTGCAATCAAGTTTGACTCTAAGTATTCTTTACTGTCGGAACCTGCAGGTTCATGGTCTAAATATTTCGGGGTCGAACGGGGTGTTGTTGAAGATTTAGGTGGGTTATAGGGTAACGTTGTTAGATAATCATCAGGGATTCGTTTGGAAGGTATAAATTTAGTTGTGGAAGTTGTTGTTAAGGTCTTAGAGTGGTCTAGGATGTTTTTAGCGTATTCCTGCTCAGTCCAATCGTCTATATTCTTCTGAAAATGGATTATATCAAAGGGAAGATCCTTCAAGTTCCTGTTCTTATCATTATTTCTGAATAGGTCTTGAATATTTACAACGTTAGGTTCTTTAGGGAATGATACTTGTTTCAACTCACTACTTTGAGGAGAATGAGGGGATTCAAGGGGACCAGGGACATTTGGAGTCTTCAAAAACTTATCATACTCATTGTTTGTTGTATAAGGTATTATAATCTGGATTTGTTTAGGTTTCTTTGTACTAGAGTTGTCTACATTCCTTCCAGGACTGGCGATGTCTATGAAATTTGGCGAGAAAGTTTGAGGGTTACTCAATGGGAAATTATGAGGGATATTCGGAAAATTTAGAGGTACATTTATCGGAGTATTTTGAGGTATATTCGTCGGAAGATTTTGAGGGATATTCGTACCGAAATTTAGAGGTACATTAGACGGCGGATTTTGAGGGATATCCGTAGGGAGATGTACATTTAACGGAAGATTCTGCGGTGGAATAACCCCAAAAATATTAGAACTCGGCAGATGAGGATAATCATTCGTTGGAGCTTTAGGAATCACCCAAAATGATTCCCCACTAATTGGTGGTGGTTGCATAGAAGTAGCAGGTGTAGGCATCTCTTTAATCTTCACATCATTGACATTATACAAGATGTCTTGAATTAGTTCCTCTCCAACTTTGATCTCCTCTCCACTTTGCAAGCTTTGCAGATTGTCGAAATTGCTCACAGTTCGATTCTCATTAGTAGCAGCCGCCACATGAGTGTCTTCAACCACAATCGGATTGTCGCTTAGCCTATAATCATCGTAGTTGTCGGCTGCACTAATTGGTTGTTTGTTCGAATACTCTCCGTAGTCTCGAATTGGTGGCACTGTCGTATAATAGGAATCAGATTGTGAGCTTGAATTCGCCACGGTGACATCCAATATCGGCGAACGTATCACGTTAATTGGATGCTCAATAGAAGCGACGAAGTCAGCGATTGGGATACTTTGTTGTATCTGAACGTTGCTGTCATATGATACTTGGACATGTGAATCAGGCTGTGGGAAATTATCGAGGAAGTTCTGGGCATTATGAAGAGGTGCCACGGGTCGAGATGATAAATTCGGGAGCGCTATGGGTTCAGCGTTATGATTTGGAGCGATGGGTAATTGGTCCTTCGGTAGGAGATACTCTGGATTCGTTACTTGGATGGGTTTGTAATCAAAGTTTGGAGCTCCCTGATTGGCAAAACTTCCGAATGTTGAGAAGGGCGGTCCGCCTGGGTTGTAGTTTGGTGGAGGTGGTGGTGGTTTGAAGTTTACGGGCAGGGTGCTAATCTTTCCCTTGTTCAGAGGGATATACTTGTAAGAAGGTTGGGGAGGTGGTGGTGGTGCGAATGGGTAAGGACGGGGTTGGAAATTGGGACGTATTTGTCTTGGGGTCTTACCCGCAGAGTAACCTGGTTTGGGTAGGCCGAAATTGTGTTGATTCACGGGAGGACCGTAGTTTGTCGACGGGATTTTATAGATGGGTTTGGGAGGTCCGTAATGCCCTCCGAAGTTTGATGCAGATGGGGCAGGAGCAGCGATAGTAGCAGATACCGAAGAAGATTCGCTGTAACCACTTGGTGCTGAATAAGCAGGTGCTGTCACGGGTGCTCCATAATCTAATGAAGGTTGAGGAGGAGGTCCATAGTGTATAGAAGGTGGAGAACCATAATTGGTAGACGGCGGAGGTCCATAATTCGTAGACGGCGGAGGACCATAATTTTTAGACGGCGGAGGACCATAATTTGAAGAAGGTGGAGGTACAAAATTATCCGGAGATGATGACGGTGGTCCATAGTTGGCTGCAGGTGGTTTAGGGGGCCCGTACGTAGAAGGTGGCACCGGAGGAGGTCCATAACTCTCCTGAGGAGATGTCGGAGGCCCATAACTACCCGAAGGTGACGGAGGTGCCCCATAACTTCCAGAAGGAGCAGGTGGAGGTCCATAATTTCCTTGAGGAGCCGGTGGAGAACCATAATTCACCTGTGGCGGCCCGTAATTCCCTTGAGGCTCTGGAGGAGACCCATAATTCCCCTGAGGAACCTTCGAAGGAGGACCATAATTCGGTTTTACATCTCCAGCTCCTCCTACAAAGAAATCCTGAGGTGCTGAAATCCCATTAGGCGTTCCATAATCTACAGAAGGTGGCTTAAAACTCTCCAGAACATGACTTGCAGGAGACTCTAACCCGGGACTACCAATGGGAGTCCCATAACTATCTACCACACTTGTGTGTTTATTATATAACCCTCCATTTCCACCACTATTTAGGTGAACATCATGGGACTGGGGGAAACCATAACTTCTCATGATGGGAATCCAAGGTTCCTTATTACATGGATTACAGTCTCTTTGTTGACCATTCCTCCCGGAATGTCCCTGAGGAGGATGTGGGGGTGACCCATATTGAATGGAGGGTACCTGATTAGTCTCCTCAGCTTCAGCATCATTACCTCCAAATATAAGGTTGTTTAATTTCGACAGGAAACCAGGTTCTTCGCTAGTCGGACTTGAAGGTGATAGGTCTATCTTTTTCCCAAGTTTACTAGTCTGATTTTGATTGTTGGGAATACTATTTGTTTCTGTTACTGTTTCTGTCGTTTCTTCTGCATGTAATTCCTGACTGCTTATTAGTAAGCATAGAAGAATGACCTATAACAACAATTTTCATTTTAAAATTTAAAAATGTGTTAAATATTTTTATTTAGAGGTAATAATATGGTAATGACTAGTTAAAAAGCTTTAAATCTTTACATTTATTAGTATTGAAGTGTTATAAGATTCCAAGAGCAGATTCAATTGAAATCACTATCGAACATCGCATAGCGCGACGTTCGTGCTTTGATTACGCGGACATTTCGGCGAAACATGCCCTGATAAAATATGAATTACCGACGTCCCCATAATTATAATTAGTTGGATTCTACCCACGAGAGCTGATAAAGAGTGTATGATTAATACGAAGGAAAAAAATGACACAATAATGTTGAACCGTTCATTTATAGGTTATCAACTGTTTTGCTATTATAATTCACCTAACATAAAACTATCTATGTGTTATAATATATAATCCCGAGGAGAGGTATGATGGCGACTTGGACGATCAGATTCCCTCCCCGAAAAGTACGATTGAGCTATACTATGGTGCATTCTATTAATTTTAGCCATATATCGAACATAAATAACAGCAAGAAAGATATTTAAGCGAAACATTATGACATTTTTGAAACTTGTGCTGGACTGGCTGGAAGATGAATCTGAAAAAGTTGCACAAACGATCTATAAATCTGTACATTGCCTTAAAATTGTCGAAAGATGGTTTTCTCTGCAAATTGCTTCGAGTTTGGTGAATGTTGTAAGTTGATTAACGGAATCCACTGTCGGTTGTTGGTAAAACATGTTAGTAATTAGCACAAAAGATATACACTTTTAAGTAATAAGTTGTGTTGTTTTGTGTTACTTCTTTATATCTTTATTAAATATCAATTTTGGACCGGTTTCGGTGTTTTATTCCACCATTCTCAGCAAACTACAACATAAGGTACATAGTAAGAATTTTTGTTTTGTTTACAAAAAAAAAAACCTAAAATGAATGTAAACAAAACAAAATTCTTACTATGTACCTTATGTTGTAGTTTGCTGAGGATGATGGAATAAAACACCGAAACCGGTCCAAAATTGATATTTAATAAAAAACTTTATGTAGGCATCAACAATCATATACTTTTAATTAATGTTTCACAATTTGGTTTTATTTTCGTACAATGTACATTTAGCCGCGAGGCATCATCAGGTACTGTCCTGTTACAGTATACGAATCGCATATTTATACAAAAAAAAAGTTTACCACGGGCGTACAATATTGCGAGTGATTTATTCTAAGCTCTCCCCTCACCCGCAATATTGTACCCCCGTAGTAAAACACATAAACTTCAGCGAGCCAAAGAAAGAAAATGTTAAAATCAATGATTATCAAAGTCTGCGAACATATTTTGAAGGAACAAATGTAACAAGCAATGCAGTAGATTAGAGCAGAAATAGATACCAAGCCTACAACACTTAGAAACCACCAAAATGCGTCAAAGAAGCCAAAACAAAAAAATCAAAGTCCAATGAGGAATCTTCCAGGTGCATGAATGATTTGAAATTTGATGTATCAATGAGATATGGCTAATTATATCAACCCTGAAATTTTCAAGAATATAACTATATTAGAAATAGGTTTGCCGAAAATTTTATGGAAATCGATCACTGTGCGTCGGGTTTAGTTTTGTATTTAACTTTGAGCTTGTATTGTTGTTTTCCATTTGTTTCGGTCCAGCGCTATTGCTTTTGCTTATTTTCCATTTAAATCCCTCTTCAGCAAGTTTTCCTCAATCTCCTGTTCCCATTTCTTCCTGGGTCTTCCTCGTTTCCTCTGCACGATTTTTCTCGCCTCACATACCTTCTTAGCTTGCTTTTCCTCACTCGTCCCAATCATGTGGCCCCACCGTCCTAGTTCTTTTTCTTCAATGTATTTCTCAACACTTTCAGTTCCTAATTTTTCTCTTATGTCCTCATTTCTAATTTTGTCCATTCTAAGATTTTTCTCATTACTTTCATTTCAACTGCCCTGACCTTGCTTTGCTCTTGTTGGGTTAATATCCATGATTCTGCACCGCAAGTGAGGATTGGTCTGATAATTGCCTTGTAAACTCTAATTTTGGTACCTTTAGGGACTTCCTTGTTTCTTAAAATGTGCCTACACATTGTGTAATACAATTACTAAAGTCTTTAAAATGTGTATAAAAACACATAAAAACAAAGTAAACTAAGTAAAATGCTGCTGATACAGTAGAAACCAACAAGAAGCTAAGAATCTAAAAGAAATCGAAGGAAATTATCTATAATTACACCCGTGGTCAAACCACACAAACCTCATCCGAGGCACACTATCAAACTTTCTTTGAATCTTAACATTAATAAATCCTCAACACGTGCGTAATTCAACCACACCAAAAGCAAAAAACTGCTAAAACTAGTAACCTTGATTCAATCCGATTCAACCAACAATTTGCCTACAAGGTTTCATTTAATTTCCATTAGGTAAACGATTAAACAACTTCAATGACTTCCGCAGCAATCGATTATAAACACAACGATGTCAGACTGACACGAATCGGATATGGCATCACTATAACAACTGATAATGCGCAGAAAAAATTAACCACCACGTCCTCATTGCATGCAATTTCCTGGCACCAGCTTATTTAAGAGCATAATTACGTGGTGACCAATTAATGCAGCGCAAATGATATTAAAGTCATCATCGCGTTAGAATTTCTAATCAGCACAAGATGTGTCTCAGTTTGTTTCAGACCTCTGTCCTTTTCGCGCTGATTGCATCTGCCGTTTTCCAACTCCCAACTCTTGGCCTGTCTTCGACGACTTTCATTTCGAATCATTCCATAATGGAATCTACAACATCGTCGACGACGACGACGGCGGTCAGCAAAGAAAGCTTCGTTGGTGGATACCGGAATATATCGACGGAAAGATGCTGTTTGCGCGCGGATATAATACATACCTACTTTAATCGCGCCTGAGTAGGTCAATTTCTGCACGCGCAGCACTGCGCATCGCATTGATTTATCGCCGCAAACATATGTCGTCGGTATAACAAACGTAATTAATTTTTTGGCGAAACTTATTGAATTGAATGCGCATTCTCGAAATGTTGATGTTAAATGTACATTCTCGATGTGCGAGTACGTGTACGCGTACATGAGTACGGCGAAAGTGGCAATCTTTAATTTGAGAGGACATACGAGTTTGATTTGAAGATTCGTTTAAAGTTATTGCTTTTTTCGGGTGAAAGTATTTGCTTTGAGAGTGATTTAGTGGGATTAAACAGTTTTAGTAATGGCCTTCATGTATTTAATCAATTGTTCGAATGACTCAAGTTTTTTATAAGTTTTTTTTTTCGTTTTTATTAATTATAAACGGGCCGAAGTAACATATATTTGTATAACCTATTTTTATAATTGAAAACTCACAATTCTAGAAGAGTAGATTTTATGGAAATAGTCTTAATCAATAGCTAAATTATTAAAGAACCTTTCCTCAAAATTTTAAATTGCTAGCTGAAGTATTTACTAACTTTTAGCTTAAAAAGTATTATAGTTTCTTAAATTTTCTTAACTTGAAACGTGTTTTTTCTCGCAACATTGTTTTTCTATTTTGCGTGCACGATTGAAACAATTCTACTGAACCGATTTGACAGGATGATGGTTCATTTTATAGACAATTAAATTCTCTAGAATATGACGTTATTGTTTTATTGAAGAATATATAATTTTTTCGAGATTTATAATTGTAAGCAAATTGTAAGCGGGTTCAAGTAATATATATTTGGATAACCTATTTTTATAATTGAAAACTCACAATTTTAGAAGAGTAGATTTTATGGAAATAGTCTTAATCAAAAGCTAAATTATTAAAGCACCTTCCCTCAAAATTTCAAATTGCTGGCTGAAGTATTTACTAAGTTTTAGCTTAAAAAGTGTTATAGTTTCTTAAATTTTCTCAAATTTAAACGTGTTTTTTTCTCGCAACATTGTTTTCTATTTTGTGTGCACGATTGAGACAATTCTACTGAACCGATTTGACAGAATGATGGCTCATTTTATAGATAATTAAATTCTCTAGAATATGGCGTTATTGTTTTATTGAAGAATATATAATTTTTTCGAGATTTATAATTGTAATAATTGTAAGCGGGTTCAAGTAATATATATTTGGATAACCTATTTTTATAATTGAAAACTCACAATTCTAGAAGAGTAGATTTTATGGAAATAGTCTTAATCAATAGCTAAATTATTAAAGAACCTTTCCTCAAAATTTTAAATTGCTAGCTGAAGTATTTACTAACTTTTAGCTTAAAAAGTATTATAGTTTCTTAAATTTTCTTAACTTGAAACGTGTTTTTTCTCGCAACATTGTTTTTCTATTTTGCGTGCACGATTGAAACAATTCTACTGAACCGATTTGACAGGATGATGGTTCATTTTATAGACAATTAAATTCTCTAGAATATGACGTTATTGTTTTATTGAAGAATATATAATTTTTTCGAGATTTATAATTGTAAGCAAATTGTAAGCGGGTTCAAGTAATATATATTTGGATAACCTATTTTTATAATTGAAAACTCACAATTTTAGAAGAGTAGATTTTATGGAAATAGTCTTAATCAAAAGCTAAATTATTAAAGCACCTTCCCTCAAAATTTCAAATTGCTGGCTGAAGTATTTACTAAGTTTTAGCTTAAAAAGTGTTATAGTTTCTTAAATTTTCTCAAATTTAAACGTGTTTTTTTCTCGCAACATTGTTTTCTATTTTGTGTGCACGATTGAGACAATTCTACTGAACCGATTTGACAGAATGATGGCTCATTTTATAGATAATTAAATTCTCTAGAATATAACGTTATTGTTTTTTTGAGGAATATATAATTTTTTTGAGAACAAATACATTTTAAATTTAAAACTGCATAAAAATATGGAATTTTAACATTTTGTTGAAAATGCTCCACGTCATATTCAAGAAGATTTTATGAACTTTTCAAAAACTTTTTGGTTTTTCGATTTTGACCAAAATTAACGGCACAAGAGTGTACGCAGTTGAGGAACTGATAATAAAACGAGGAGATATAAAAATGGTATCAATTCTGCATTCTGCAATTCTGCAATTGAAATTGAAATTTCTCTCTCTTTCCAATTTCATTTCAATTTCAATTAATTAATTTCTTGTATGAGTAAGACTGTATGAGTAAGACTGTATGAGTAAGACTGTATGATAGCTGTTGTGTGAATGAGTTAGGAAACATCATACTAAGTACTTTCTCTCCAATATAATTTCAAAAAAAAACTTCACGCTGAAATTACCAAATCCAATATAACTTATGTTTTTTTTTAGTTTAAAAAAGTTATGGGTACATATTTAACGAAAACGACATGCGAAAAATCGCATTAACAGAAATTACTTCAATATATGTACTACGTCTAGAAAAATCATCATGAAAATCTGAATCGGACAATAGAGACACTCCACCTGTCAGATAAATTTCGTTTAAAATATACCCGTATCATCAATAAATTTTAATTATAAACATTTCTAGTTTATGCCGATATAAATAAGACTTAGTGCAAGTGGAAATTTAATCCTATTCTCAAGTAAAACTACCCAAACGATTTAAGAAAAACTTATCCATTTCAAAAGCCTGAAATTTATAACCTTTACTGTAAGTTTTAGGTGAAAGTATTTTCAACGCTTTAACTACCAGTTAAAGTAGCCTTCACCTATAAATCCATTGTTAAATTCAAATATTTATTCCATCATTCGAGTAAAGTCGAGCAAAACTTCTACTTCTATAAGACTTCTGCTTACTGGTGAAGCTCGGAACGCAACGATGAATACATTAATGCTCCCTGAATCGCGTGGAAACAAAGATATGTACACAACGATACCGTGTGCAAAAGACAATAAATATGAGAATAAGGAATGTGTGTCGGAGATACGAAAGTGAAGAAGATGCTCCACTGAATCTGTTGCTATTGCTGCAGCTTCTAAAAGGAAATAGTAAGAAATAGCGCTTCTCTTCGCGCTGTTCAAACGTTTTTTTTTTGCTCACACAATAACTGTATGAGTACCGTATGAGTCTGGTGAATCGCGAATATTATGCGAACGTTTATTGCCTTTATATTACAACTTTAATACGCGCTTTCCAACGGCGCATTCCTTGCGGGCTTTATCAGAAACTTCACAATTTTCACCGTCATTCAATAGTTTATTCACATATACGAGTTTATACATACGCTTTTGTCTTTCTATATATATTGAATGACTTTATTTGTGTCAATAAA
>JAODAC010005097.1:0-31863 GCA_027575185.1 Mimaenictus wilsoni
AACCCTATAGATACTCTCCCATCTCATTGACCGTCTCCCTGTTTCCTGCAATACTATATAACTTGGTGTGGATCTTTTCAACTTCAGAAGGTCTTTGAGAAACCAAGTCTGTTCCCTTTCAACAATCTCCCATTCTCACATGCCCCATACTTCAACACCATACATCAGCATTGGCTTCACACAAGCATCCCAAACTCTCAGTGCAATGTCCCAGTTATTCCCCCATACATTCTCCCTGAGACAATTGATAGGTTAACTGAAGAAATGAGAAATGAAGAAATATCTGTTATTCTTGATTATTTAAACTGGACACCTAAATAATCTTATCTGTAAAGTCCCGATCTACTGGAAGTGCAAGACTAATCGCCGAACGCTGGCTCACGCGTTAACTGGATTGCACAGAATGCATAGAAAGACGTTTCTATTGTACGCTTTTATTGCCCATTTATATTTAGATGTTGTAAACAAACGACGCACAGTGGTACATATTGCAAAATAGCTGAATATAATCCATTATTTTGGCCATAAAGAGTTCAAATTTTCAGAATTCACTCGTGGCATTAATTTATTGCATATTCATGTTAAACATGTAATTTTTATCGCGTCATTGGTCATTCCATCATGTTCTTGGAGCTGTATCTTTTTTCCCTCTGAATATAGTATTTTTACTACACCATTTAATAATTTAAATTTGTTTGTTTTGTTTATATTTGTTAAGGGATAACAATATACGACCTTCAGAACATGGAAAATTTTCTTGTTTTCTTTTCATAATGTTTTTTTTTTGCTTTGATAACATTATTGGAATAGGTTAAGCTCTACATTGCAGTATGAGAATAACTTAATTTTGTTTAGTGCCTCTAATAGTGCCGATGTCTAATCGGGATCAATTTCAGAGAACATATTTTTTCAAATCGTTTTTCACGTTGCTACATATCAATTTATTAGATGATCTAATAAAGTAGATCTCATGGTATAATAATGCCAATGCACCACTATCTAAGTCCACTGGAACATGTTTTTTCCTGTTTTTCTTTGTTTGATTTTATTTACACAAGACTTTCGGATTCTTCTGGAACATTGGGTAATTTTAGTTTTTTCTTGCTTTGCGCCAAAATCTGTTATGCTGCAGTAAGACCACTCATTTCAGTATGAAAGATGCCCAATTTCATTATACTTCATATTGTAATCTACGCCTAGGTACCTCGCCCTATGACCACTGGAACATGATAAAAAAATAATGCCATTAGTGAATTCTGAAAATTTTAACTCTCTGAGACCAAAATAAATGATTATAACTAGCTAAAATTTATAGCAACATTTGCAATCATATTTCGTTATCGAATTTCGTTCGGTTATACCCGGAAAAGAAAGGGTGCACTTCCATGGTGCCCATAGACTTTATTTTACCTGTGTCATTGAATCAGGGAGTCTGGACATTCACCAGTCCTAAACGGTGCAATCTGTATTTGTAAACGAACAATAGACCTGTGAGATTAAAATATCAAAAAAAGTTTATACAGCCCACTTATTACATCCACCAAGTCTGGGGACAATCGAATACCTAGTCTTACAACTCTTCCAGGTCCTCCAAAAAGGATCACACACATTTTTTATGGTTTTTCGCGCGTTTGGTCCAAGGTATCTGTTAAATCCAATGTATTACATCGCCTATCGCGAAGCTCGCGTTTGAAACCAGCAATGTGTTCAAACTCGTTTGATTTGCCTAGGTAAGCAGAAGGCATGTTATAAATATATCGATAAATATCGATATTATATGGAGAATTTCGATCATTAACATACTGCTGAATTGAAAGCCATCTTAAAAGGGTATGTGATCAATTGCCCTTGAGCCATTGATTATCATGTTTCTATTCGTATATTTCAACATATTTCAGTACTTGGAATCGATGTTTGAATATATCGAAAATGGAAAATAATTAATATTTCGGCATCATCTGACATGTGTAGTGCCCAGTTTGGAGATGTTTAAAATCGCATCATGGCAAATTGGATTCACTATTTTCTGCATAAATCTACACTAGTAGACATGTTACATAGCTTTGATCTCTATCTCATGTTGTTTGTAGACTTATCAAATAGTCTAAATCTTGTCTACGGTCATGTCGCTAGACTAAAAGTTGCTAGCCTATGATCTCCTTAGGGTCTCCCGAGTAGTAAATGAGATACATGAGTTACATTGGCGAGGGCGAGGACAATCGTTGTCCAGTATGAGCGTTGGCGCACAGTCACAGTTAGTAACAATAACCAAGAATATTTTACAATATTTTCCATACTCCACCGCGATGACCAGTCTATACTAGGGATGTCAACTTTTCACGAAGTATCGATACTTTTTGGTATCGATACTTTTGAATCTTCGATATTTTCGATACCAAAGTATCGAAGAAAAGTATCGATAGCACATTGGCGCCATCTGTTAATGCATTTTCAAATTATTTGTTACTCGTTACAGTAATCTTGCAGTTTGAGAATGAAAAATATTGCGGTAATTCCTAAGTAATAAAATTAATGCTTGTAAAAATTACTGATTTAGGAAATTAAGGCTAAACTAAGTTTTTGTCAAAAAGTGGCAACATTTAAATTAATTTGAATTGTAGGGAAGTATCGATACAACAATGAAGTATTTTAAAAACAGGATTAAGAATCGAAATTTCGCTCACAATCAGAGAACGTTTACCATCCTAATTGGGGGTTATGATTAACAGATGGCCTCACTGTGGGGACATGTCAAAAAGTATCGAAAATGACCGATTCGATACTATCGATAAGTATCGAAAATTAAAGTATCGATAAAAGCCGATAAGTATCGACACGTGGTATCGATACTTATCGATACCGATACTTTTATTGACATCCGTAGTCTATACATATCCAAAAAAATATTGCTAAACGATCTATAAGAGTCCGCACAATATCTATTGATGTTTACTGTTTACTTCTATATATGTTTATTTTTACATTTTTAAAGGCAATGATATTTAAAGAAGAAGGTATTACATTTTAAAGATATTTGTAAAAAATAGCAAAGTTATTTCCTTTACAATTAACAAATTGCATACTTATTTTATGTTTAGCATCTCTGCTTTCCCTGATCATGATCAACATTTCTTAAAATACTCCTGTCAAGGATTTGTTAGTCAAAAACATATAACTGATTAAACCAATCTACTCAAAACGTGGGCGTATTTTTACATTGCACGTCAGTGGCGTGCTTCTGCCACGTCCGAGAACCAATCCGACCGCCTAAAATTATTTATTAAGATTGAACGCAAGAGGACGGATCACGAACTCTCATAACCGACCTTTATACACAAGCGCACGATGCATTTCAATTTCGCCTTGACGCGCCTCTGAGGCTGGCGATGTGCATCTCCAGCCTTCTGAACCCACAACGCCGTTAATCAACTTCGACGGTTATGGATTTCTCTTCGGCGCGGTTTTCATATCGGCGAGGCGTGAGCGTCGGAAATTTAAATTATACCGGCGAAAATTGGTTCGCCGGGGAAAATGGAAAACTTTGCCGGTCGCTTGCCTTCGCGCGGATAAATAACACGCCCGACGACGTGCTGTTTTATGTAAATTGCGGTTTTCTGTTGCACGCGATAATCGCTCGTGCAAATTATGTATTAAACATATCAGCAATTACGCTCATATCAACAGTTGGCAAATTCCAAATTGCATGAAACGTGCTAATCCCTGTCATTTCCAATTTCTTACTAATTATGATTAGTATAGTTCATTCATAATTTTTGAGATGAATGAAGATTATCTGAATGAATAGTAAGTATGAACTCTTGGGCCCTCATCAGCTCATTAAATAATGAGTGCATAAAATTGGGGAAAAGTAAAATATTCCAAAATCCAGATAGATATTAGTTTCATTTTCATAGAAAGACGATAACGGCAACGGAAATAAATATGCGAGGTAAAATCAATGGGATTCAGAGACGTAGATTAAATATAAATCCCAGAGCAAGTTTAATCTATTGTGCATTAGACATGTCAGAGGATGATGTAATATCAATATTTGTCGAAATCGATATTTCCAATTTTTCGATATATCGATATCGAAATATCGTCTTGGAAATATCGATATTATCAATATCAATCAAATCGAAATTCCACAGTAGCGCCATCTGTATATGGGATTCAGGACTAATTACAGGCTAATTGCACATGGAATCTCGGACTCATACACCGGTTATAGCAGTGCTCCTAATCTGTATCCGTGATTTTTTATTATTGTTAATTTTATGATAACGACGAAAATCGATATTTAAAGTAATACTAACAATAATAATAATACATACATAGATCTAACAGTCTTTCCACCAAATATAATAATTGCACTAATACATAAAAAAACTAGTATTATAATTGCAATACTAGCAAAAGATCGATGTTGATCTTAATCTTGTAATCCCATCAAATATTAAGGGATTAACAATTATTATAAAGAACCTAAAATATGGCCCTAAAAAGAAAAATTGCCAATTTTGAACTTCTTAGAATACTTTTCAGATGGCGGTTACGTCAATGACATGTCAAAACAATATTAAAAAATTCGATATCTATATATCGATATTATGACAAATGAAATTATCGATAAATATCGAAATTTTCAGACCGATATATCGATATTTATCAATATCGATATTTTTTTGACATGTCTATTGTGCATGGATATTCTATGGGTCAATGTCAGAGATTACCTTAACCGTCTCTTTAACCGACTTTTCGACATATTTATGACATTCTCGGTGTAAATGGACTGACTAGTTGATGGCGAACGAGTCACAGGTTGTCAGTTACTGACACACACAAGCCTTGGACTGGCACATTCTTGCTGCGGCCAGAAAATTTAATCGGGTCCATCATGGGCATATGTGGCCCCGGAATTACTACTATAAATGTAATGAAATTTTCACCCACGGCTTCAAAATCACGCCATCAATGGACAAGGGTTTCTGGTTTGAATATACTCAAACCCGAAATACTGCCTATAAATGTGTTTTTATTTCTAGGAGTTTAATCCTAGAAATAAAATGGTTAACACCCTATATTTTCAAAAAAATTGGCAAAACGCTCTGTAAGATATGTCAAACGTAACGTCGCTTGGAATGACTAGCAGTTGGGTATTCCGAATAAGTACGCAATTTACTTTTCATCGTAGCAATCAACGTCGCTCCAAATGTGTGACGTTTTCACTCGCGAAGACGTATGTCGTGGAGCGCATCCACAAATCAATATCAACCTCAACCTGCCGTCTCTTCCTCGCGAGCCGCTAACGACATGGTGCGTCTGTAAGTTTCAAATGCATCTTCAATTGCAGTAATCGCATCCATTCTTGTTTCCATCTCATATGCCAGCCAACGCTCGTGAGATGCTAATGCTGTTGATTATATGCAATTTTTCCACAAACGCACGAATTGAAGAATATACAAATGGAATACAATAAAATGTTGCAATGTACTTTGTGATTGTAATTGCAACTGACGATGAGCTGAAAATTTACATATCTTTCAATATTGTCTGTCAGGTGTTGCGTTCAAATATGCTGGCGAGGATAGAATTCATTCAAGGATGCTATGAGTGCTGTGTAATAAATATTGAAATTTATTCATATGACGAAATTTTATATTATTTGGTGTGACTATTGATTGTAGAGAATAAAAATAACTTTATTCATGTATACCTTGTATAAAGATGAATTGCAAAAGGAAAATAAGCGAGAAAAGCAAACTAAACGATTGATAATTAGTAGGATTATTGAGCTGAGATAGTGCGGACGCTGCTGCCATCACGCCATGCCGTTGTGTTTCTAATGTTGACAAATGAAGAAATGGCAACTGCAAATATTTTAATAGCATTCCGGTATGTAGTACATTCACCTTTACCTGACGTTACTGTCATTGTTTCTTGAAGTTGTGTAATTGCTTTGTAGTAAATTGACAGTAATTTAAACATATTTACCGTGCAATTAAAATAGTAGTAGTAATAGTAACACCTTTATTATTGGCATATTATACACATACACGTAGTCCTTCTCCTTCTTAAACATTAACATAAACTCTTAGCTTAAAATAAACAAAAAAAACTAACAAAATATATCTAATAACACAACAAAAAACAATTGCAATATGCACATGACTGTGTATGACTCCGTATCCATTCTATCCCTTTCCTTGTCTCACACAACCATTCAGCAAGTGCCTTTGGGTCCTTTCCTGCTGTTTCTCCCAACACCTCCATTCGTTCGCATTCCCTCACCAAATGATCCCATGTGTCCCACCATCTATTGCACATATTACACCTTCTATGTTCCTCTGGCATCCATGTTTTCCTTTCTCTTTCCTCGGATCTGAATCTTGCCCTTGCTATTAATCGTTTTTCTTCATCGCTCAAATCTCTTCTCATAACATTGCAGAACCTTCCCGATTACCTGCCACTCCTTATAGCCAGGATTATATGTGCTTTCCCTAATCTTTCCTCGCCTCTCCTCCTCCTCTACCTTCCATTTTATGCTTCTACACATTTCTTCCACTGGCATACATGGCTTCATTTAGCATCCTCTCTAACCACCTCTCCGACCACCTAACTGTTGCAAGTGCGTTACGCCGTTGCTCTCTTCATCTGATCGTACCCGCCGTGTTGCACCATTTCCATATATACCTTACTTCCCTCCCGTTATCCATATCACGTACCTTCTTCTCATATCGACTCACTCTCCCCATTGCTTCCCATGCCAAGCTTTTTCTGCCTGATTTCTGCATCACAATGTACGCTGGGTGGTCCTTTCTAGCCCCATTATATCCTTTATGACTCTCATGTGCTCTCTCTCCAGGACTTCTAGAGTTTGATACCCCCAGGCTTGCACTACATGCATTATTAAAGGCAGAACACACGCTTCCCATATCCGCATAGCCATCACCCAGTTTCCACCCCCACAACTTCCCCCATTTTCCCTTGATCATTGCTCAAGCTTTTTTGGCCTTCTCCTGTACCCATCCTATGTGTTCAACCCATGAGCCTGCATAGTTTACCATGACGTCTAGATGTTTGAATATGAAATAGTATTTCAATAATCATATTAGTCATATTAGAGACTAACACTATTGCTACGAAGAAGAAATCATTTTAATATACATCTCCAACGAGAATCGAACGCGGGACCTTGTGGTCAGTAGTCATTGAGCATTTCACTTGGCTGGACGCTTTTTAATAACAAAAATGTTAATGTCATCAAGTACAGTACCATGACTGGTTGTTTCTTCTGGCCTATTAATAACTTTAATTGTAATCTAACTGAATTAACATACAACCTCCTGTCAAAAACAGGAAAATTTTATAATCTTTTTCATTAATGAAAACAGAACCGCCTTGTTTATAAATTAAAAGTCGTTCATTAAACACTAATTAAAACTTTAAATACTGTGGTTTGCTAAATTGCAAAGAATAATTTGTAACTTGGCTTCATGGAGATATTCCACTATGCACAAATCACCAAGATGGTTTAGCCCATGTATGTAGAGACAATATTAATGCAAACATAAACATTCTGATAAGTTGTTATCCCTTTCGCACTTATAGTTTAACGCGTCAATTGCACAATTCGTTTAAAAGCTGGAATATTTTTCGTATCATTATTTATAAACAGTGAGACAAAAGATCCTTCGTTCCTTGAAATGTTGGACATAAACTGAGTAATTCTTAAATAGATCTTTCGACTGATAAGTTATTGAAATGCGTTCATATTTTTTAGATTAGATTGATAAATTGGCTAAAGGTTAAGTTAAGATTGGCTTAATGCCAAATTTACAAAAGCAAATTTAACTAGTGTACAATGAATAACGAAACACATGACAATAGGACACAATGGGAATAGGTCTGGAATTGGGATTGAGATTTTCTACATTCTATCATAGAGGCTGGTAGTGTAACTTTAGTTGACACTGGTGTTCCGACTTACAGTGAGTCTGAGATTATGATTGAATTTTCGTCTGGAGTTGTCTTTAGGACAGAAAAATATTACTAGGATTGAGTCTGAGGTTATGATTCGTACAAGGACTAGGATTATCTTATAATAGAAGAGGATAATGATGGGATATCTGGTATATCATTGAATTCAATGTTTGCGATTCACACTGGGAATTCTGAGTGTAATTTCCTTATCCGCAATTTCTTCCTACCAGAGTTGAGACTAATTCTAAAAAGTAGAATTGAAACAGAAATGGGAATTTGTGATTAGCTATGATGGGACTGAGGTTGAGATTATGGCAGATATTCGGAATGTGAACTAATTATGAGATCCAGCTCCCCGATCTGATATTATGATGAAGTTGGAAACAAATGTTAGGATCTCGCGCTCTTGTGAAAACGTCTATTAAAACCTAGTAGTTACCACAACGGCCTTAAAATTAACGAGCGGCAACAAGTCACTGAACTAAAAATCCTATCAATGTACTACAAATCCTACTAATGCTAAGGTATTATCATGGAAAAGGAAATTAATGAACTATGTAGTCTAACGAGGTTACAGTGATATCTGAACAAATAACAGCCCTTGTAAAGCCACAAAAGGTTTAAGCGACAACTTCCTTGGCAAAGCTGCTGTCAACCTAGGATGTGGTAGGCATCCGATGTCACCAGGTTCATTACCAACCTGGGGATCCCTTCCTAATTAGATGATAGGGCCAAACAATAGATCTGATGGTAGCAGTTAGTGGATGGTTTTGTAGAATTTATTGTACCACAATACATGAAATGAACATAAAAATGAAGGAGATTAACGTGGAGATCCAGGGAGGCATCAGGTGGAGGTGAACGGCTGGCGCTGGTCGTCGGGGCAGGTCGTGGATAACGTCGGAGTGGCAGATGACGAAGGTCAGTGGCGAAATCACTGGTGGCCGCTGCTGGCGACGGAGTAGTCGGTGGAGACGGCCGGTAAGGAACACGGTGAAGACTCTCGGTGACGGCGAAGACTCTCTGGTGTCGGGCTCGCTGTTGGTGGACTTCGGTGTAGAGCTGACTGAGTGATTGTGTAAACTGGATGATGGTCGGAGAAGATGGCTGCCTACAGAAGGTGGTGCTGCAGGTGATGACGGCTGCTGTGGCCGTTGTCTTGGTTTGACTGACTGGTGGTGATGACGAAATGTTGACTATAGCAGGTGAAAATGCTGACGCGACCATCTTTTGTTTGCTGCGGATCACGTACGTCTCGATCGCGCCGTATCGTCAGCATTTTCGATGTTTAGTCTCGGCGGATGCAGATTACGTGCAGATTATGGTTTGTTGATGTTAATTGTGATTTGATGATGTTTATTTTTCTTGTTTGTGAGGCAATGGATTGCCGCCACAGCTTATCTTTCACCTAATCTCAAACTTAGGGGAGTTTACGAATACAATAATTAATGTTATGAAAATTAGAGTGCAACCTAAGATCAATTCATTTGGAGACTAGTATTAGGTTTTGGCTTGAGACTGAAATAGGAACTGTGGTACGATCAGTGTCTGGTAAAGAAGAATACAATTCCCTTTAGGAAACTTATGTGTTTATTATAATTTATATTAAAATGTAAAGCCTCTGAACACATACATTTTATAGAATAAACATTTGGTTTATTTATTTTATTTTGAACTAAAAACTGTAGAAGGAATTTCGATTTTTTTTTCTTTTTTAAATTCTCACTAGACATTTGTAATCTTAACTCTTCCGAACATTTTACTATATAATTTGCATGTGCAGGGTGTCAATATGCACATGTAACAACTTCTTTGCGCGGCACACACGCACTGTTTTTGCACTTTTGTAGCAACACATGAGCACGAGTAGTAGAAGTTAGAGCCAAAAGCATCACGGCAACAACATGCGTGAGTCAGTCCGGTCGCCCGGCTCCGATCGACGACAACCATCCGCGGTCAATTCCGCAACACCTGAGCGCGAAAACCTCCGAGGACACACCTGAACGTTTCGATCGCATTTCACATAAAACCGTGCAACATGCGGGTGATCCGAACAGCTCGTTATTAATCACTGACTTTAAACAATCCATCTGATCATGATCCAAACATGACATGTGTTTCTACACCTCGCAAAACCAATTAAAAGTTTATTGCCCCATTCATAAATTTAAAAACATGCTAAATTGCAAGTAAAATTTTCGCCGAAAAAATGTTTGCAGTGCAATTATCACATTATGTCCGCTTATTATCGATAATTTATTTAATCTGCGTGTATGTGAAAGTTGTTAATGGCAAGTGGGATGGAATTACTCCTTGGTATTCAGATTCTTGTAAGTTGCTTTATGTATAGTTTCATGTTCTTTGGTTAAACAAAGAGTATCAGTTTTAATTCTACTCTAAAATATCGCTGAATACTCTAGAATAAATCTACATTAATTGTGCAGCTTGTAAAGATTTACAGCGAATTACCAGGATGAAAAGTTTGCCGAGAAACGAGTAATCACTTCCTTTCTTCTTGCTGCTGGGCAACAGCAGTGGAAAATAAAATTACGTAGAACGTGCAGTCGATCAGTGCAATTTACATATTAATTAATCGCGTGTCTTGTCTTGCTGTGAGCAGCATTGAGATGTCTCTGTTTTATTTGTTTTCTTAATGATGTATTTGTTGTGAAACATCATACAAAAGAACTTGTTTCTACTAAGTTTACGTCAATATGCGATGAAAGACATGTTTCTATTGAAAGTATCTTCAAGATTTGTTCCAAATCTTTCTTTTATATTTCTCCATTCTAATGAGTTTCGCCCGAAAAAAAAACATCCTTAAAAGAATTGCAGTAAATTAATAGAAATAGATAGATATATTTTAACGGCTATCGACCATTACAGACTTTCTCCCATGAAACAAATGTAGATCGTAATACATAGTACATATAATAGGTTTACATGTTTATGTATGTTTGTGGTAGTCTGTTTTCAGGTGTTTTGAATTTTATAGGTGAATTTTCAGTGATAGGAATACAAAGCGATTCAATGATAGCCAAATTAATTGAGTTATTTTTGAATTTTTGTTGGAGTTCGATATGCCGTATGTTAATGGGGAGTGTTTGAGTTTTGGTGTATAACAGGGTGTTCGGAGAATTATGAAGGGGGTTATTAAGATGTCGGAGTTTGGTTATGGTTGTAAATTAATATTATCATTAAATATTACAAAAAAATAGTTGATTTCTATTTTGTATACTCAACAGGATAATTGGCGTCGTCTTATAAACGGCCGAGACTCCCGGCGCCGCAGGGATGTTTTAATACCTCGTCATCGCAATTCTTTGTAACTGAATTTCAGTAGCGTTTCAAAGCAATCAGTCTTCTCTTTTCATAGGCACTTGCCTCTTTATCGTCGGTTCTAATCGTCTTCTGATATTAAGGCCCAACTGCTTTCCCATGTGCTAGGGGGTCTTCTTCTCTTTCTTCTTCCCCCTATTGGCAGGTTGTTCATAGTTATTTTTGGGTCCAAATATAGGGTCCAAATGTGTATTTCCTACGTATTGGAATTTTGAGTTTATACACAATCACAATCAGTGCACACATTTTTTGTTAGTTCCTAATTAAATATCCAATTTTTAAACCAAAACAACGAGAAACATTGCATTTCACGCAATTTTGAGTTTATTGCAAAATATTATTCGGAACAATTATAATGAAATACACAATTTGCATCAATTCTTAACAGTTCAACCACTAATTAGTACTGAATGGTTAATTATTGATGTTTTAACCTGTCAGAACGATCAGCTGGTTTTGATTGCATATTATAGCCCCCTCCGGCAGATTTGGTTCGAATTATTTGTAGGATTAGTGGAATATAAAAGTGGAATATTCTCACAGCTCAATATTTTAATGCTTCGGTAAAAAGAATATCAAAAATGGACTTATTAAAAACTTCTTGAAAGTAATAAGATTATTTTAAATTTAGATAGCACTAGATGTTGCCTAGTTTTTCCTTTGTGTTGCAGTATTTGCGCGGTTCGACAATTTCAAGTACTCACGCCCGATTCAAATTAAAATTCAAACACAAGATATTTGTATCCGATATATTTTAATATACTCAATGTACCATAGAATTCATATATAAAATGATGTCACGAGTTCAAAATGCTTAGGTTTGTACGTTTCTCGTTTTACATGTTTTTTTTTTTCTGCCATCATTATCATCATCCACCTCATTTTCTTCTCAGTCTTCTTGGATGATTGTTGTAATTTAAAAATTATTGCACTTGTATCATGTATTTCAAATGCGTACTTAAGCCAAATAAACTGTTTAACTTCAAATGGGCCGCAAAATCAATAGTCAGGTAAATTGAATCCCTCATTGGCACAAAATTAACGTTCCGCACAAGAGTGCCCCTATAATTGTAGCCTCTAATGAAAGCCCCCCGCATGAGCACCTACTAAAAAATGAGAAGAAAGTTACTTACTTTTCGTTGGAAATATTGACTTCAGCCGTGATCATCTCGGGCTGCATGATGGCCACTAGTTTCACACCACTGCACCTCCATTTTCTATCAATGAAAGATAATATGAATACGAATTAAACAACTTCATAAGTTCCCTTACTGCTTTCTCTAGTAGAGTTTCCGAGTTTTTTAGTTTCCATGTCTCAACTCATACAGATTAAACAGTTTTAGTGTTGAAAGTATTACTAGACCTTTTCACAGAACGGACCCCTTGCCAACAATTCTGCCGGCGCGGCTCCCATGGCATTAATGAATTGGTTATATCAAACATAAACTTATAGCATTTCATAATTAATTAGACGCAATGCAAAGTTCATCCATGGTGAAATCGTATTAAAACCAAGAGAACGTACCAAATATATGCCTATTGCTATATTAATTCATAGAACGTAAACCTATTTATATTTACCTTATCCGTTTTACATACAAATCAATGTTTATAAACTGATCCACATTTACAAAGCATATGTCACAAGAATGACAGTACTCAACAATTTGGAATACACAATCAGTGTAAACATTTTTGTTAGTTTGTAATTCAATATCCAATTTTTATACAAAACCAACGAAAAACATTGCATTTGATGGAATTTCATAAATCAAACTAAATATTTATAGCGCACTTTGAATCAATATCGTTTGGTATAATTAAAAATCAACAACCCAATGATAAATTACACGACCAACATGGAACGCAATTCATTTAATTCGAAATGAATTCCTTGCAAAGACATAAATTATGTGCATGTCCAGTCATTGCCATCAAGTGCTTTAATAGCAATCCATCTGACCAGCATTAAATTAATTAATACCATTTTACCACAATAATATAAAGCATAATAAAACGGATAAACAAAGAAAGTTATTTTATACTCACAATCAGTATGTATAATCGCTTCTATCTTAATCACAGCACGACAATACGACTAGCAATATTTGTCCAAATTAGGTTTGCTCATGCTTAACAGTAAACTTAATGTACAATTGTTCTCTGAAGAAAAACACGCTATTGTTGTTTACTAGGTTATATATTCAGATAACCTATAAATATTCGTGTAGTTTAGGTTCCCTTATTTTATAAGCTCAAGGCTTTGTATGGATATAAAATTACATACATACTACATACTGCATTGTAGGATATAAAATATAAAGTGTTTACAGTATTCCAGGAGCAAAGCGTCTCAATTTGAATGCTGTTTATCTTGGCGGTTGGTATAAGATCAAAATAAAACGTTGACGAAATAGAGAACATAAAAGTGTTCTTTATGGATAAACATGTAGTATGCTTTGTAGATACTAATCAGTCGACGGAGATAATCTTTAATCGCGCATAAAAATACGAAATACATGACATTCCGTTGAAATTCCACACCGGCTTTTATCCCACGATATTCCACTGGCAATATCGACCACGTCGAGTGACCACAATGGGAGCACATTTTCTCCGTGCCTGCCTTTTCACTTTACTTCTTGCAGCAACAGCGGTGGCTATTTAAGGCCATCGTAAAACAATGCGTGGCTTATAAGGCAACAACGCAAACCCTTTGCGGATCGATGTACGGAAAAGGAAAGCATATCTCAAGTGACATCATTAGCGGCATACGTTTTATTTTTGTTTATAGAAAATACTTCCCTTACACCACTTCAGTGATAGAAAAAGTTGTTGAATAGATATTGTAAAATAGGAAATGCTTTACAGTGTGTCTTTTTCGCACTTTTTTACAAATTAGGTTACGTTAAGTTAGCTTAAGGTAGGTGAGGTTAAGTCGGAAACTTTTGAATCCAATAACCCTCGAAAGGGCTCATAAACTGACCCAGTTGTAATTAATAAATTGGGTCAAGAACCGGTGGAGACGAGACGGCATCTTTGTAACGATCGAAGGAACTCGGTTAAAATCTGTTAAGATTGTCGAATACAGATGTTACTCGTCAGCAAAAGCCGTTACTGTGGGCACGAACCAACGGCGCCGGCGGTTCCTGACGGCGGCCCCTCAGGAAGGCGTAGAGTGGTAAGGGGTACACCTATAAAGCACCGTGCTCGTGCCCAATAAAGAGAGTTCAACCCGCGACTTGGATGGGTTTCTTCGATTACTTTGGTTCTTCTGATCCCCACACGTCAGACGACGAGTAATCGTCGGCCAACAGTCTTTCGAGTCTGATAGTCTTTGGCTCAGCGGTACGTTGTCGCAGCATTTGCGGTGCGCATTTGAAAGCGTCTGTCGGCTGATGTTAACGACAAATGGGTCACCTGACGACCCGCAGGATGTAACCGGTCGGTTAACAGAGGGTGAGGTTAAGTTGGTACTTAAGTATTCCTCATGAGATAACTTCAGTCAAACATAAAACAATCCTTCTCTTCAATGACATCCCGACTATCCGGGATGTCACTGCTTTGGAGAGCATTATCAAAACAATTGAAGATCATACTAAATGTTTTTTCTCGGAACAATATTTACATCGCCACACCCTTATAACTAAAAAAACTATTATAACTAAAAAACTAATTATCTTTCCAACAGCTTGCAATTGTAATGGCTACTCCCAGCGCTGTTACTTCGACAACGAACTCTACAAAAAGACCGGTCATGGTGGACACTGTATGGACTGCGCGGACAACCGTGCTGGACCAAACTGCGAACGCTGCAAGGAGAATTACTACCAAAATCAGGACCAATTCTGCCAGGCCTGTGATTGCGACCCAGAAGGATCACGCTCGTTGCAGTGCAACTACGAAGGCAAGTGCTCGTGCCGCCCAGGCGTTACCGGTGACAAATGCGACATGTGCGACGAGAACTTCTACAACTTTGGGCCGGACGGCTGCAAATCGTGCGGATGCAGTGACGCGGGTTCCGTGAAGAATGTACCCAAATGCGATCCGTACACGGGAGCTTGTACATGCAAGGACAACGTCGAGGGTAAACGGTGTCGAGAGTGCAAGCCCGGGTACTTTAACCTGGACTTGGATAATGAGTTTGGTTGTACGCCTTGTTTCTGCTACGGCCACTCCTCCGAGTGTCAATCGGCGAACGGTTACAATCGGTACCAAATCGAATCAATGTTTACCAAGAGTAACGAACGTTGGCGAGCAATGGATGGGCGTAATCGAAGCATTGATATGCAATACAATGCATTATCCCACAGTATTGGTGTAGCAGCTGCCGATAATCAGGATAACTACTACTTTATCGCTCCTGATAAATTTCTTGGAGATCAAAGGGCTTCCTACAATCAGCTTCTGCAATTTACGCTGCGAACTGGAGGTGGCTATGTTGTGCCAGGAGCTATGGATATTATTCTCGAAGGTGCCGGATCCACGATTACGAATCATATTTTTGCTCAAGGAAATGAGTTGCCATCCATCCAGGTATGTTTGATATTACAATATCAATAGTATAGGATGGGTTTTAAATATATTTTATATTTTATAGAATCAAGAATATAAATTCAGACTCCACGAGCATTATTTATACGGATGGAATCCGCGATTATCCGCGCGTGCTTTCATGTCCATCCTGACGGACCTCACCGCCATTAAGATCCGCGCCACTTACTCGCAGCAGAATGCCGTTGGCTTCTTGCAACATGTACGTTTGGAGACTGCATCGCGTGGCGTCGCCGGTAAACCTGCTCTGTGGGTGGAACAATGCTCATGTCCCGAAGGTAAGTGACTGCGTACTTTTTTATCGCTATCGTAATTGAGCCGTAAATCAAGCACTAATCCTCCGTGTCCATATTAAAAATCCATTAAATCATCTTGACAAAGGTTACATTGGGCAATTCTGCGAATCATGTGCCCCGGGCTACCGCCATTCGCCGTCGATCGGTCCGTTTATGTCGTGCGTACCATGTAACTGCAATAAACATGCGGATATGTGTGATGCCGAGTCGGGACGATGCATTTGTCAGCATAATACCGCCGGTGATAATTGCGATCTGTGTGCGCGTGGTTACTACGGTAATGCATTGGGCGGGACCGTGGAGGATTGCCAGCCTTGTGGGTGTCCCAGTGGTGGAGCTTGTATTCAACTCGAAGAGGACACGGTTTGTGTGGAGTGTCCGTTGGGATATACAGGTTCGAGGTGCGATGTTTGCTCGGATGGATATTTTGGTGATCCGACTGGTCGTTATGGGAGGAAGAGTCCCTGTCAATCGTGCGAATGCAATCTAAATATTGATACCAATGCTATTGGAAACTGCAATACTACCACCGGGGAATGTCTCAAGTGTATTCATAATACAGGGGGACCAAGATGTGAAAGTTGTCTTCCAGGTAAATTAAATTTACAATTAGGCGAAAGGCGAGATTATAACATCTGATTCTCATAGGATTCTACGGTGATGCATTGGGTCTTCCCAAGGGTGATTGTCAGCCTTGCCAGTGTAGCCCAGCTGGTACTATCGAAGACTTTGATGGTTCTCCCGTCTGTGATCCGATTTCCGGGATGTGTAGGTGCAAGATTCACGTGGAGGGACGCAATTGTGACAAGTGTGAGGAAGGTTACTATAATATTCAAAGTGGAGATGGATGTTCGTCTTGTAATTGTGACCCTATTGGATCTCTGAACCACACTTGTGGGATCTTAAGTGGGCAGTGTTATTGCCGACCTGGTATTACTGGGTAAGATATTTAATACATTTTATTAGAAATACACATATGTTAATTACATATAAGAGGGCGGTTGATCACATTGAACACAACCTATGAATCGAATTTAATTTGTAAATTTCAGGCTGAGATGTGACCAATGCGAACCATTCAAGTACGGTTTCTCAACTGATGGCTGCAAGGCTTGTGAATGTGATTACATCGGTTCCAAAGACCCCCAATGTGATTCATTTGGACGATGTCCATGTCTGGACAATGTTGAAGGAAGACGTTGTGATAGATGCAAAGAAAACAAATACGATCGTCAACGTGGATGTGTCGATTGTCCACCTTGCTACAACCTCGTACAGGAAGCTTCTGCGAATCACTTTGCAAAACTGCAACAATTGCGTACAATACTTGATGAAATAGAACGTAATCCGACTGTAATTGACGACGATAAGTTCGAAGAGCAACTAAATGATATTAAGGAAGAAGTTCACGAACTGGCAGATATGGCTAAAGAAGGAATGGGAGGTGACGAAAAGTCCCTGAAGCAAAAATTAGATGACATAGTCGAAAGACAGAAAGCTATCTCACGTACTCTAGAGGAGATAGAAGAAAGCATTCTATTGGCCAAGGAACAAGATTATATGGCCAAACAGAACATAACTAAAACCGACGAGAATGTCCGTTATGCGGAGGAAATTCTCGATCAAGCTGTAGATAAACTTCTTACCGATGGAAAGGCTGCCCTTGAAAAGGCCCGCGAACGCGCTGAATTATTCGGTCAGCATTCGGATAAAATGACTGAGATTGCACAAGAAGCGAGGAAATTCGCGGATGTTTTAGATGATCAAGCCGAAGCAATTGTTAGCACTGCAATTGACGCTAAGAACGTCTCGATAAATGCGTATGAATTGGCGAAGAACGCTAGTGACCAACAGAAGAACATAACGCAGGAGATGCGAGCCCTTCGTACAGATCTCAGCAACACCGAGAATAAGCTGAACCGCGTGAAGCAACTCACCGAAGATGCCCACAAGAAGTCGCTGGAGAATAAAAACAAAGCGTTAACTCTGCTCTCTGAGGCAAGAAATCTGATTCTTCCTGAGATTGACATCGAAAAGTTAAAAACCGACGCTGAAGCAACAAAGTTAGAGTCGAAACGACTCCTCGAAGAAGCTAATAAACTAATGGAGGACAGAGAGAAGCTTTTAAGAGAGGTCAACGAACTGATTATTGGTGCTGCCGACTCGCTGAAATTGGCGCAGGAGAATCAGGATATGACAACTGATATGATCACGGATATTGACTTGGCCAGTGCGAAGGCAGCCGACGCTGTCGCTTCCGGTGATAAGACTCTGAAGGATGCGAAGAGTATGCACGAAACGCTTACGAGTAAGTAGATTATTTTTATCGTTATTATTGCCACCCAAACACGCGTTCAATTTATATTGTATTTGTTCTAGAATTTGATAAGAAAGTCCAGGACAGCAAGGAAGCAGCTCAACGAGCTTTGGATCAGATACTCACCATAGAAGGACTTATTGAAAACGCCGAGATTAAAAATGACAAAGCAAAAGCTTCATTGGAGAGTGCCAAACAGAATGCAGACAAGGCACTGTCGAACGCCAAAAACGCGTCGCAATTAGCGAAAAGCGCGATTAAACAAGCCGAGCAAATGGAGAAAGAAGCGAGCATGTTGGATAAAAACGTTTCACAGCTGAAAAACGAAGCGCAATTGATGGCTGATAGAGTGGTGGAAACACGCAACGAGTTTAATCGTTTAGCGCATCAAACCGAAAACAATGGGACGTTAATCAATGATGCCAGAGAAAAGGTTAGTTAACCTCAAAAATATCAATCTAACCTTGAAAATATAAACTAACCATAAAACATTTTTTATCTAACCTTATATAAACGTGTTAATTTAACCTCTACAAAACAATACGTTTTCTTAGGTTGGCCGTGCACAGAAAGACTCCCAGGAAGCAACGAAAAAGGTAAATGACATTCGTAAAGACGTGGAAGCTATCCTGAAAGAACTCGAGAATGTGCCATACATTGATGACGATGAACTGCAGCGTTTGGAGCAAGAGTTGAAACGCGCTGAACAACGTGTTCGCGATGAGAACCTGGAAGCCATTTTAAAGAATATGCAAAATGAGCAACGCGAACAACTTGCGCTTGTTGACACATACAACAAAGATATCGAAATGCTGCGCAAGGAAGTTGAGAATATCGAGCAAATTGCACGTGCATTACCGAACGAATGCTTCAAGAAGCTGCCATTAGAGATTTGAAGAACGCTTCAAATAAACGCAAGCACTGCGAATACTGATTAGCTTTTAGAATGAATGCAAATGATTTCCTATTAGGTTTACAGAAAGCATTTATATTTTAATCGTAGACAAACGTTATGAATCTAACCGACAAATAGAACATTTTTTAGATTTTTCAAGCATATTGATAGATTTTTTTGATAGACTGTAATTAATTGTTGTCATTAATATACCAAAGAAGTTTTATTTCTCTCTACAATAACTTAATCTACGCATTACACTAGAATTCTATACCGGAAGCATTGTCTTAAGAAATATTTCATAAATTTTGTCAATTTATACATATTGTAATGTTTTTTATATCAAAATACATAGATTTTAAACACGACTGCAACTTATGACTAATTGTAAGATCCTTTTGTTGTCGTTATTTTTCGTTTTTTGGATGAGTCAAATATCAAACATGAGATAACCCAGATTCCATATCACATTTAAATCATCTATTCCAGCACAACGCAGTCTACGTGATTTCATCAATCAGTGAACATGATTGTCGCACATTTTTGTCTATTCATTATTCTATTTCGTTTAGTCAACGCCGAGGATGCATCAATAGGTAAGAAATTTGGTTATGTATTTTGCAAATTCAATTAATTTGAGCAAGCACATCCTAGGGCAAGCGAAATGTTCTTGTTATATGCTGGGAACAATTGAAAGTAAACAAGGTACATCAGCTTGCAATAAACAAGGCATCTGTCAGTGTTTACCAAATATAGAAGGTAAAAACTGCGATCGATGTTCTCCGGGTTTCTACGGGCTATTGTTGTACGGAGGGAAATGTAAACCATGTGGTTGTAGTAAACTAGGATCAATGAGTCAAGACTGCGATCAGAATACAGGACAATGCTTATGCAAAAAAGGTTTTACAGGGTAATCTTTGTATCCTTTATTTAAATTTCATAACCTCAAATGAGTGCTATATTATGTTGGTTAGATATCATTGTGAAATGTGTGATTTTCCGGAGGATTTACCATATGATTCTGAAACACCTCCATGTGATGTTTATCGCTCCGTTGATCCATTTTCACATGATAAAAACGGGAATTGCGAGTGTAAACCCAACGTAATTGGTGCAACATGTAATGAATGCGAAGCAAATTATTATTTTAATTCAACAACGGCGCAATGCACGAAATACTCCGCTTGTTTTATGTTTCTCCGGGAAAAACTTGTTCATGCACAGGAGCATTTAGAGGAAATGTCTGCTTTCATTACAAGCCATTTGAATAATGTTGACAAGTACAATTATGAGTTTCTTGTTAACGTTCATACATTGTACAAAAAAATATTTGATTTGCTTAATACGCTGCTTAAGAAGCCCCATGTTCAACAAGTTGTAAAATTGAAGTTTTTACCTACGGTTCTGGACCTTATCGAACGAGGTATCCAGGATATTACATTTTATTTAAATGGTCATATAAATTTTAACATGTTGATAAAGAAAGTTGAAGAATTAAAGAATATTTACAATAATATAAAGATCAAACCTGATGAAATGTTTGGAGATAAAAGTTTGGATGAAGTTTCCAATAAAATACAGCACGAAATTGATGTTATTTTTGAAAATATTTCAAAATTGCAGAAGAAACAAGAAATATTAATAGAAACAGTTGACAGAAATCATAACAATGCAATAAACGAAATGAAAATAGCTGATATTGAAGAAAAACAATTGGAATTGGAGATGTTCCTAAGTAATCCTCAGAAAATACACGTAGCTTATAAACTGTTGAATCGCACAAGAGAGGCTCAAATGGTTGCAAGGAATAATAAGAAGAAAGCCACACACTATTATAATGAAGCAATGAATTTGACATTACCGATAAATGAAGAACATCACGTGGAGGAAATAATTTTTCCAATTTTTAATGATTTATCTGAAAGAATTGAGAAAGCAAAACTGAAATATGATTTTGTTAATGATATTTTAGAAGACTTGAATACCCATGGTGAGATATATATTGTTTTCTTTATTTTAAAACTAATCTTAATATTTTAGAAAATAGTGATGGAATTCAAGGGATTAGCGGTATAGAAAATAAAATAAAGGACTTGTTCTCTTCCGTCGATAAAATTCAAAAATATTTGAATAAAAAACTTGAAGGTAATAGAGAAATGTTTAATTTATGTGGTATCATTAATTGTATCACTTTCAGAGAATTCAAAACTAAGGAAAGATTTATACGCCGAAAAAGAAGTTTCAGATAAAAATATTAAAAGCCTAAACAGCGATATTGATAAAGCCGAGAAAGAAATTCACAACAATTTAGGTTTGTATTTGTATTTTTAGAATTTATAGTTCTGTGATAATCACATTTTAGAAAAACTACAAAATCTACGTAAATTGTTGCGCCTGCATAAACAATATTTAATAACAAAGAAAGAAGTCCTGAAGCTAATAATTGAAGCAGACAAGGAACGAATGCAATTGCGCGAGGAGATAAATACATGGAAAGATTTAATTAGCTTTATGAAGGAGTTAATTAAGTATTTAGAACTGATACATCATGTATTAGATAACTCTGACGAAATTAATGAGCTTTTAAATGAGTATGAAACATATTTTAAGAATATAAAATATTTACAGGATAAGAAGAATGAAATGAAGGCGGAAGTTGGTAAACTTGAAGTGTTACTGAATTCGCTTATTATTGAAAATCCACAAGAATGTAGAATTAAAGGTCCAACTGCATAAAAGATTTAAGTTTCTGTACAAACTTTGTAAGCAATAAACTTGACCCAGGCATTTGTAATTATTGTTATAATGATAATGGTGGAGCCATCTTTTGGGAGGGATGTGAAGCTCAATGATTTGAAATTGTTGATTATTCAATAAACTGAAAAATGTTGGTATTTACTATTTTCCTTCAATCTTAAATGGTTTTGTCATTCGCATACCAAGAACAGTGAAAATATCGATATTTCTATCGATATTGTTGTATGCATGGCTATCTACGTTAAAAACTTTTCATTTGCGCAAATCTGTCAACAACGGACAAAATGATAGGTCCCGTGACTTTCCGTATACGGCAGGTTCCTATGTATCTATTACCCAACTTATGCCTCATAATGTGACTTTTGCATGACCAAACTGTAACAGTAGTAAAGAAAGATGAATGTTGGTAAAGAAGTTGAAAATATATTTACGATAATATTAAAATTATATCTGATGAAACGCAAACGCTTGGAGATAAAAGTTTGCATATAGTGTAAAATAAAACAAAAATGCCGAAGAAACAATAAACATTAACATAAACCGTTGATTAAAAATCATAATAATTTCATCATAATGATATTAAAGAAAAAGAAGTGGAATTGCACTTTTTTACACGCACTTTTTTATGATGACAAGTAATAATAACAAGACACATTATTATAATAATTAATGATATATCCGAAAGAATTGAGAATTGAATACCAATGGTGTGATACATATTGTTTACTTTATTTTAAAACCAATATTTTATTATGTTAGAAAATATTAATGGAATTCAATGGATTGGCGGTGAAGAAAATAAGATAAAGGACTTATTCTCTTCCGTCGATAAAAACCGTAATATAATCGTAGTATGCAGTTTATTAGTCAATAAATAAATATGATGTTGCCATAAAGTCACTCAATTTGAGTAAATCCTACCAATATATGTCAAATTTAACAATTCCTGGACATTGTATTCTATCAATTATATAAAAAATAAACATAAATGTACACTGCATAAAATTAACTAATATATGTTCTTTATTTAAGTTTATGCATACTTTTAAATATACATTTTATATTGTATTTTGTTTATTTTTTGATTCTACCGAACATCGACTGCTATTGTCATTAGCTCTATTCAATTCTTTTTCAATGTAATTAGTCACTATTGATAAGAAGAAGAATTCACTTTAATATGCATCCCCACCGAGAATCGAACCCGGGACCTCATGGACAGTGGTCCAATTCCAATTTAATAATTTATTAGAGATTTTTACAAATGAATAACATGGATACAGTATATACAAGTTAATATAGTATGTGGTTCTGTATTCCTACTTAACAAAAGCTTAACTACAATCTTTATTTGTCGTTACATAGATGTTTGGCCTTGGTAAGGTGATATATAAATCAACAGTACAATAGTTTAATATGCTTAATACTAGTTACAGGAAATAAAATTAAAAACCTGATGGTATGGACAGTGTTCATCGACCATACCACTGCGCCACTTGGCTGGACAATATATTTTAATTATTACACCCTATTGTAAATTTTGAAATGTTCATGATATTAAACAGGATAATATATTAATTAAACCGCCATGGTCTTATTGAATTAATTAGAATTCAAATAGCAATAGACCAAAGAACTACACTGTACAGCACAATTATGTTGGATTCTGATGAGTTTGTGATTTTTTGCCCTAATTACCATCTGATTTTTTATCAACAGAAAAAATGTATTGAAATTGTATTGAATCATTAATTAATTCAGATCAATAACTATAAATTGTTTATTTTAGAGCAAATTATCTTAAGATTCGCATTAGAATAAGGTGACGAACTATTTTTTATTCTTTGCTCAAAATGAATACACCTCACAGCAGGGGTGAGCCATTTCTTAGGCTGCGGGGCAAAATATACCACATTTTAAACCGACTTGCATTTTTTTAGTCTATTTGCATTTTAAAACAATAATATCATATCAGGGAAGTGTTCCCTTTGGTCACGTCTGTAATTTGATTCCCCAAACAATGTACCAATGGTGTCCGTTCAAGTCCCAAGAGTGAATCACCCTTGGGTCATGAATTTGAACATGATTGTACTCGGTATAAATATCATGAGAAAATAGAACAAAACTCATTAAATGAGTTTAGTTGCTAAATTTAATTAGAAGTAAAAACTGTGTAAATGGCAGATTGTTAAGGGTTGAAATTGTCCATACTCCTGTGGAATTAGGTATCATTTCATGCTCGTTATACAATATACTATAACATATCATTTTCATATCATATCTGTATGATTCTCTGCAGTTTTGGTGTAATCGTAATCGTACCAATCCATAAAGTTATACATATAAATTTAATACACTCATATCGTAACGTCTCATATTATAACGTCTGCAAATATTGAAACCAATACACAGCATAAATCTGTATTGCTGGGTATTTATTTAATAATTAACTATGTTTTATACAAGTTTTCTTTGAGTAATTCCAATAAAATTAGAAAACAGCGTTAAGTTTGAAACTGGACTAAATTTAAATTGGTGTATCTTTGGTTGCATATGTTAAATCAACGTTTTGAATAAATTCTCGTTGCTTGGATATACTCAAAGAATACTGATGAAATTTAAGTAAATTATCACCAAACAAATAAATCTAAGGTCCCGCAAACCATTTCTGATTCCTTTATTTCTAAACAGTCGTTAAATTATTTATATTTAGGATAAATATTTGTAAATATAAAATAAGACATGTTGAACGGGTAGTGTAGCGATGCACCACGCACGACAGCGCCCTGCATAACCGGCGCGCCGATTAATCATACACAACCAGCCGCAGACGTTATCAGGCAAAATGGCAGAACGGTGCGGCGCGGTGCTAATGTAAGGTGTTTTTTCGCGGCGTGCGTTGTGTGTTGTGTGCGCGTGTTTTGTTG
The DNA here is from genome assembly GCA_027575185.1 of Mimaenictus wilsoni. NCBI lineage: Eukaryota > Metazoa > Arthropoda > Insecta > Coleoptera > Staphylinidae > Mimaenictus > Mimaenictus wilsoni. Next base: position 25,072 of record JAODAC010005097.1, read on the forward strand.
ACGGTACAGTGAGAAGCGTGTGCGGGCCAGCGTCGCCAACAGTGCAGCGTGGTGCAGAACTGAATGGTGCATCGCCATGGCCGACCACAGCAGCATCGACGTAGCGCAGCTGCCGGAGGACGTGCGGGAGAAGCTGGCCGAATTGGATCTGGAGCTATCCGAAGGTAAGCTAACTCGTACACCTGGTGGAGCTGTCCTCCTAGACCTTACAATCAGTCTCTAGCCTTTACAACTCCGCCTGCTCTATCTGCAATTCAGAAATTTGCAGAATCATAACAAATAATCATTCATCCCAACAACCCTTGTTTGCTTTGGCAATTGTTTACTTCATGATAAACAAACGAGCATTGTGCAGGTGCAAATTGTGTTGTGAGTGGCGTTCAGCAGCAAATTACAGTTTGCGTGTAATTTTCCTGCATTTGCGGAAGTCCGGAAGTTGATTTAAGGCCCAGTCTTTGCACTGCAGCTGTATGCCTTCCTACTGTCGAGTGTGAATCGAGTGAATATTAATTTATTAATAGGCGACTCGCCCAACGCTATTACTACGAGGAGTGCCTGACAGTTTTAGGTTAAACATTCATTATTTAGGCGAGATTTATAGATTTCGGCACGGTTTGATAGGCGTTAAGTTTCATGGAACTGAGTAAACTTCGTTCTTGAAGGAGCAGGAAGTATAAACAAATAGAACACAAGAGCATGAGGGTATTCAATGACCGGAAGTGCATTAATTGTAGTGCTGTACAAGTGCATGTGGTTTGTGCATTTTTCTTATTTTATGAGAAAGAACATGTGCTTCGTGGCAGATGGTTGCTATATTACAATGTCGTAATTGCAATTGCGTTTATTTTTATATTTTCTATCAAATGTAAGTTAAGTATGGGAGTTATATGCGGAAATATGACTTTTGACGGGTTTGTCTGATTTTTTCAAGTAGATATTGCATATCTACTTACACAAGAGCCATTTATGATTTGATAAAAGTACATCTATGATATTTTTTTCTTCGTTGATATATCACTGATTTATAGATAACAACCAATAAAGATTATCTATGCAATACAGTGTTTTCAATTGGACAATCTCCGGACTGTGATTATGAAAACATAATATAATCAGCGTTTACAGTAAGTTATGATATTCCAATCTGATATTCAAAGTTTTCTTACAATTAGTTTCATTTGCGTCTAAATTTTTATTCTGCCATTTTAACGATTATATATCCATAAGATTGCCCGATATTGTAAACTTGTACGAAACCATTAAATATGTTCATTTTATATTTGGTTATATTACTTTATTAAGTCTGTATTTCGCGTATTACAATCACTTTGATGTTATTACCTGAGATAACGGCGTGACCTCCTTGTGTTGGATATATTATAATACCAAAGAATATCATTTTTGGAATAAATTATTAGGATAATGTATTTGTAATAATTCCCTTTAATTTGTTGTATTATTTATTGCTTGGTGCTATTTATGTAATTCTTTTCTGCCATTCGCTAAGTAATATTGAATAATGCAACGAAAGTAAATACTGGCACTTCTCAAGAAATTTGTATGATAGATTTATTTCATTGGAATATAACTAGATAGGGCCCACCTGGGCAGCACAGTCGGTAGTGCTTCTGCTTACCACGCAGCCGGACGGGGTTCGAGTCCCCGGAGTGGGCACCCATTATTCACAATTACAACTCACAAAAAATCACATTAATCCACACCTATAAAAAACACGCAACAAGAAATCAACCACTCACACCCAACATCAACAATCGCAAGTGTGTGCAGCCCACAACGCTCAATTCGCATGATACAAAAATCACAATAATACATAATATTACATGTTAATACAAATACGTAATAAAATATAAATCCAGGCTGAAGGACCCAATTTTTTTAACTAGATAATGATTTCGTATTCGCTATTGTTACAAATATTGTTTGTAACTTTAGTCTTTAAAACATTGTACCCGTTCATGCTGGGAAGCATTTTAATAATGTCTTACGAATATCACTTGTACTCAATGCCATCAATAAATTGCTATTGCAAGAAATATATGTTACTTTGATAGCCGAGTAATAATTTACTATTTCTTCTAGTAAACGCAAAGGACCATCCAGGGACACAACAATAACTTATTAATGCACTGTAAATGGGAAGTAGTACCTAGGCCAGGGCTTTCCCAAAGTCACGGCCAAAGTCAAAGGCACAGCAAAACGTGTTAATCACAAAAAATCATTTACACACTGAATCATGGATTGGACTTAGGGTGGGTCTCCCCATAGCCAATTATCCCACGTTGTAATGTAATCGTGGTTACAAACCTGGATGTCCTCATCCACAGAGTAACAACGACCAACAGGTAGAAATTCATAGAAAATCTACCTCAACCTAGTCATTAATATCCACAAAAAATGCTTTATACCTTTTCAAATTATAGGTAAAACAAATAAAGTAAGTTTAATATTCAATTTCTGCAACATTAATCCGTTTCCTCAAGAGCATGAAAAAATTTAGCACGTGCCGAAGTCGAGTGCTGTAACTTATACGAATACTCTAGGTCTATGTGAAAATAATGATTCCTTTATCAAAAATATACTGAAATGTACGCATTATACAGTAGAAAAAAAATTGTACAGAGTGGAACGACAGTATTTGTCTTCCTGTCCTCCTTTACCTTCCGACAACAGTCGATTTTTTTATGCACGAACATTCTACCGGCTTTTTTTCGTTGTGATCAAATTTCCCGACAATTGAGAAATTTATTTAAAAATAATAATTAAATAAAAATCCAGAACGCAAACAACAAGTAAGGCAGGCCACTCGAATCAATGATTTTTGTTGCCGACTGATAAGGAGACGGCGTTAGGGGACTTTCACACCGGCGGCGTCGCCTCGCGTCGTCGAGCTTCGAATTTATAGGCCCGATGCGTTCACGCAGCGCTTTAGTGCGCCCTTGTCTATACCGTTGTTGGATTCATGACTTCTGCACATGTTTAGATCGGTTTTCGTTTTTTCTCCATTACATCTTGCCTACTTTTCGTTAGAAAGGTTCGTTATCTCCATAACGCTTGTAAACGTTTGTGAAGCCCGACTAGTTTAATAGTAGGCATGGAAGCTTAAAGCCGAAGCCGCCGGTGTGAGCGACGTCTTAAACTTTAGTTTACAGTTCTAAGTATCTGCACATTTTAACAGAAAATCTAAGTAGATATCATTTTAATGCAATTTAATGCTTTTGAATTCGTTTTCGAAGTAGAACATTTGGGGGGAGAAACTAGTGAACAGTGAGAGCTACCACAATTATAAAATGTATAAATATGAACAAAACATCTACAACTTACAAGTTATATGAATATTTTATAAACAGGTTCAAATTAGATAAACTGATATGAAAAGATGTACAACAGTGAAAGTGTGGGAACCGCTGTCATAGAATTTATCTGTAATTGTTACGTGAGCAATAAAAACTCCTAATATCTATATGAAAATCGCATTGGAGAAATTACCCTGAAATCCTGAACTAATCCGAGCAGAGATTTTGGAAAATCATAAAATTGAGAAGAAAGTAAACTCTCCAAAGAAACAAATCTCAAATCGTTAAATTGAAAGTTATTGTAAAAATAATATAAGAAGTAATATAACACTTGTGCTACTTTTTATCTTTGTACCGACTGTTGCGTTAATATACCACATGCTAACAATTACTGACAATATAATGCTGTCATCAAATTAAAATTGAAATTTGTAGCAAACAGTAATCAGTAAACTTTCTCAACTTTTTAATAGTATTTTCGTTCGGCTGCCGCATTTGCTTCTCTAATTTACACACTAGTTGCTTTGCGAGGATATAAGACTAGACTTTGAGACGTGGCCACGGCAAGAATCCCTCGCGGCGGCGTCGTTTGCTTATGACTCACCTTTCTTCCTTCGTAGATGTTTGTTTGTGGTTGTGTGTGCGTGCGCGCCGGAGAGGGTTTTACTTTGGTTTTGTTTGGTGATTTCTTGGCCGATGCCGATGCACCCATCGGTACGCGCTGCTACGATAGTGTTCTACGAATTCCGAGCGAACGGAAACCGAGCGTTTCTCGCAAATGCAATCACTGGTCAGATAACATGCCATTGTAAGACATTCCGGCTCGAATTCGTCGACAGCGCTTCTCAACCGTGTTACAGTTGGCAATAAACATTTTCCAAATGGACACCTATTGGTTCTTGTGACATTCTTATTTTCTACCGCAGATTGTATTTCGATGAGCACATATTAATGTATTTCCTCTTATCCACTTCTCTTGTTTTTATTGAATATGTATATGGAGATTATTTGATAATAGTATAGGAAAAATATTAATTAAAAGAGGTATTGCCTAATCCGGGGAGTCCAAACAAAATGGGGGTCCTCATGGCCCTTGCCGCAAATACATTTTGATAAGTCAATTTGATCCCAAATGTTACTTTTATCTATGAAAGGAATTGAATGATTATTATCATTGCCCAAAAATGCCTACAGTTCCCTTCAGAGCTTAATTAGATGGCTATCCTTGGACAAGATTTTATTCTGCGGAAACCACCATGCAATGTTGGGATTTTTTCTTCAGAGTTTATTTTGGTGCGGGTTGCCTCAGGACTTGGACAGAGGTTGATATTTTGTGCCCAAGTTTTGTAACATTTGATTATTTGGAAATTGCTGGTTTGGGCAACACTTTGTTTTGATTTCAGTGTCACGTTAACTAATTATCTTGTGGCGGCAATCCATTGCCGCACAAACAATAGGATCAACAAACAAAAAACAATCACAATCAACATCAATAAACCATAATCTACACGTAATCAACATCCGCCGAGACTAAACATAGAAAATGCTGACATCTCAAAATCGACACGGTGCAGCGAGATTGCGACCACGTGTTCCGCTGTGACGAATTGCAGAAATGATCGCGTCAGCATTTTCACCTAGTGTATATAGTCGACATTCAGTCATCCAGTCACTCAATCAGTTCGACACCAAAGTCCAGCACCAGCGAGCCTGACACCAGCTGCCGCCACCAGAGAGTCCGCCGTCACAGAGAGTCTACACCGAGTCCCTCACCGGCCGCCTCCAACGACTACACCGGCACCAGCAGTCGCCACTGAGTCCGTTACCGGCCGTCGTCACCAGCGCGGCTTACATCAACCTGCCTGCCCCGTCGACCAGTGCGAGCCGATCGTCTCCAGCTGCCGTCTCCGCCTGGATCTCTTCGTTAACTTAATCTCATTCATCTTATATTGCATTTCATGTATTGTGGTACAATAAAATTCCACAATCTATTACGCCACAATCACTGTATAGATATTTTAATTGAAATCTCCGTTTATGAATTCATGGTGTCCCATAGATAGGGTCTTCCAAAGAACTCGAGTTGGGGTTACCACTCCTATTCCCTTGGTATAGACAGAATTCCATAAGTGACTTCCCTTAGGTTCATTCTGCTTGGATTTCTTTGCAGGAAATATTCCTTTGCACGGAATAGTTTGACGGGTGCCATTCTCTAATTTCTGATCTAGTGGATGGTGGACTTAGCGGTTATAGCTCTCCTCTGATCGTTTCTCTTTTTACCACATTGTCAGCTTTCTGGTTCGCACTCCTACGTAGCCAGATGACTAGACTGAATTGCACCGGGCCATTTTGTACATCTACATTCAGTCCTACTTTGGAATAAATGTAAATCCTTTCCAAATTAAGTATTTACAATTTGTGAGGTTGTTTCGCCCTGGATATGATAATAATCTCTAGGTAGGTACTTGAATGTACACGATTGATTTGTAAGGTTCCCTCTTGATCAACTGGATCGGTATTTAAACGGAGTGCCTCGCTTTTTGAAGATATACTCGAGTCGCTGTAATACGAAATATAAGAAAAGAATACTCTGTCACTTATTGAACTACTTCAGGGATTGCTCGCATATCTATACTACTGCAGTTCTAAGGATAAATACATTATTTTAACTAGAATAATTAAATCATTCGCTAACATACTTTAACTTCAAGAACGTCTTAAACGTCTTAAAGAAACCATCTTCAAAACTATATTCTGACCATAGTAATAGCAATTTGTAAATCTGCAGCATTCAATCAACGACATAAGAGTGTTGGATAAAAGCCTTCGCATAAATTGGAAAAATGTAATGGCAATCACGTGCGCCACCTATCAATTCACGCACATCAGTGCACGTCTCTCCAATAGTTATCTAATAAACTTTTTGTCTTTAATGCTTTTGTTGCGCTGTTCTGCAATTACGTCTGATGAATATGCAATTTTCATCGTAATAACTATTACCAGCATAAAGTCATTACCGACGAACTTTTAAGGGACGCTTTAATGTCAGTATATTTTAAAAATCCCTAATAACGGGTTTGGCGGGAGATTGTTTTCTTACCGAGAAATTGCGCAGGTAAGACGAGAAGTTCGTATGCAAAGTACACATATTCAACTTTATGAGTAATAAATTCCCGCATTCGAAAATTTTTGCACAATTTATGATAGCGTATAGAGATCTAAATTTAGATGGGCGCGTGCATTTGAGAATGGCATGCGGTCATATGTGCAAACTGCGCAGCGTCACAATTGATTCTGCAAGTGCGCCGAAGGACACGAGAGGTCAATGATTATTTGCATTCCTGCCACCGCCACTCAGTGGCTGAAATCAGTGGTTTTGCCCGTCATAAGTCCTTTTCTTCAATTCTATGTAAAACATATATAATTTTTCGATTGTACTATGAAGTAATATACTATTAGAAGCTACCTAAAAGAAATT
>JAODAC010005108.1:0-31840 GCA_027575185.1 Mimaenictus wilsoni
GCACGAAAATACGTCGTTTAAGCGCATCTAAACATGATTTTCTCTTATATTTTGGCGAATGCATGCAAAAAGTTCGGATGTATTTAAGCTGATTTTCATGCTGCAAGCTTTGCAGGCCAGTACGTTCTCGCTACCACTTCCTACTTCGTTTTTTTTTCCTCTACGTGTTTCAACATTCCAAAATTTCCAGCTAACCAACGCCAACCGAAACCTTCTACAAACCGCCACCACTGCCTCCGGAGCATGGCTGACTGTTTAGGAGCTTCCGTAGCTTTTGGTGCGAATGCGAAATTCATAATTCAAGCCGAGGCGTGCATTTGCTCCTTGCTGCGTAAGCGGAATGTAATTACGTAATTGAATGCACGTGTAGATCGTAGATGCGCAACTATAGCGGCGCTTGTAGGGGTAGCTGAACCCAAAATTGAATATTTCGCAGCTACATTACAGTGTGTTGATCCAACTGTTTGTTCCCAAAGCGACAAAATGCAATATCAGCGATGATTTTTTATGCAATTTTGTGGAAACCCGCATGTGTTTCTAGTTGTTTGTGTTTGTAATGTTCCATACTTTGCACTAGTATTGCGATGGAAAACGCTTTTCTCTGTTTTCGATTGGTTGAATTACATTGAATTGTAAAATAACGATCGCTTTTGTTGAAACAAAGCAATTCATATTTTAAATTACAGCAGGAAAATTTAGTAGGTGAAAACTTCGGTATTTAGTTTGGAGGAGAAGAAATTCCACGTTGCAAGCATTCAATTTTTTTCCAAGATTTGTTTTTTATTGAAGTGGAAACTAAACGGTGCAAGGCAAGGAATAAAAAAGAAATATATGAATAATAATAATGAACTTGCTTTTATTTTGGAAAGTACATATTTTATTTAGTTTTATTATACTTAATAATTTTAATTTTAATGTATTTTTATTATGGTATATCTTTTTTATTTGTTTTATCATTGAAATGTTTGTTTTCATTTCAATTTGACGGGCAACACACATCAAGGAATGCAGTTAACCCTCGCGGAATCACAAGAAATTGTCCCTACTCAACAAACTACTGATATACAAAGGCATACTTAAAGCTATAAGGAAACTTCGAAGCAGTGTCTGTATCTCAAACATAGAAATACTAAAATGATTCCAAAGTAAAATGCTCAGACTCATCAGTAACGCTACAATGTACGTTCCGAACTGGCTTCTCCAATAAGACCTACAAATACCAACAATAAATGTTGCGACGGCGTTGCAATTTTGAGTCTTTTTATGTATGACGTCAAGTTGTTTAGACTAGTCCTAAGTTTATACATTATTTCTGTAAAGTGGAGGAATTCGTTACACTTCAATAATCCCTGGGCGATTTAGAATCAAATATATGAACACGATAAACATAAGACACCCAGAAATTGAAGAGGTTGACGCGACGGACTGGCGCCTGGTATAGGTCTGGTTTGTCTCACCACCAGACTGGTCTCCGTGAACTCATGTGGTGCAGCTCGACCTATGTGTCTAGGCCCGAGAGAGAAAGAGAGTAGCACCGTAAGACAGGGTGTGTCCGAATGCCAGAGAAGCGTGGTGTGAAGGCGGGTTCTGCCTCACCACCACCTAGATGTTAGAATAGAGCAAGGAAGTGGCGGTACCGCAAGGAGGCTTCAAGGTTTAGATTTTCCTTAATTTCTCAATTTCTCAGCCATTTCTCTTCTCATCTTTGCCTTCCCTAACGCGCAACCCAGGCAGCTGGTAGCTGTCGGCCTGATTTTTTCTATTTTCTGGAAGTTTAAGGACTGTATGTGGGTCCAGTGCGTTCACAACTCTCGTAAATACACCTCTGATCGGAACCAGGTGCATTCACCGCGCCACCAACAAGGGCCGTCGACACTGGTTCGTGACAATAAAGGAAGAAATCCGAATACTTCTACAAAGTGAAAATCACATTAACAAACTGTCCAAACTGCTACAGCTGCAGCATCCTAACATAAGTTGATGTAACCCCACATACTTAATACATAGAACCTAAAGTATCACAGTCACACTGTAACCCGTTCTTCAGGGTGATGTCGCACCGGAGTTTTTTTATTAGTGAATTGACGCCTGGGTCGCAAAACATAGACCTGGCCAACATCACAAAACCACGAATCTCGACCGCGCTTTGGTATCTGATTGGTATACAAGTACTCGACTTTCAAGGTATATCTTATACCTGGGAGTATTTTTGCGCCCGTCATAAAAAAGTCATTATTTCATACATTTACACATATATTTCATATATCACGAAAAATTTCTTTCCTACTATTACAACACAATGTTTAATTAAATATGACCCAGACATATGTTGTATTCAATTTAAATAACACTGTTATTCGTAATTATGAGAGAATGCTCAATTTATTTTATTTGCATTTGGCGCAACTTTCCAAGAATTTTTGACGAGATTTCCATATCATGGGCACACATGCTCTCGGATATCAACAGACCTTTGATTGTTTTTAATTGAAACTCAATTGAATATTGTTTAAATGTATATACTGTTTTAAAAGAATATAGGTTCAACTACGCTCCATCGTCATCAATTCAAACTCTTGCCAAATTCTCTTGTCAAATTCACTCTTGCCAACAGAACTTGAAATAGCAATAATAAACAAAAATGAATGAACATTTATTATAATTGTACATTTATCAAAATATAACTACATATTTCTATCAGTAAATTGGCATAAAATCTCCACTTTCCAGCATTTTTCAACGTCATAATCATGTTTAACTGAAAGCAGTTATATTTTCAGTTGATTTTCTGTTCAAAAGAAAATACAAGGTTGAAGCCCACAAGGGCATACATACGTTTAATTGGCGTTGGCTCTGTTTTCGTCTCTGCTTTTCGTGTTTTGCTTCCAACCGCAATGCCGCACAAATGCAAATCATTATTTTTTGTACGTCTTTAAAGTCCCTTTATATCAATTATACAATTCTATTGCAGAAAAAAAAAAAAACAATCCGCGACGTTGAGAAAAAGGCCCATTTTCGCAACGCATAGTCGCATAGCGACGTAATATACGTATAGCCCAAGAGAAAGTGTCCCGCATCAATCAAACGCAGGCTATTCGCAGAGAAAGCGCTCGCGTCGCGGTTTTCACTTTTTTTCAGGGTTTTTCCTTCTTATCTCGTTATTCTCGTACTTGTAGTGACGCAAAACGAGCTTGTGATCTTATAACCATTCAACGCGACGCTGGAATTGTGAGAATACGACAACATTCCATTGCGAAAGAGAATAAAAGTGAAAAAATAAAAAATAAGCGTTTTGACGGTGGATTTTTTACAAATACTAAATTGTGTATTACGGAGAAACTTAAACTTTTTTATATACTTTTTTATGTTAAAAGTGTTTATTTGACATTAATTGATCGTAAAAAGATACTTATTGTTATTGGCTAAGCAGAAATCTTAATTTTCACCTTATAATTGCATAATTAAGACTTACCTAATTTATTTTAATCATGTTTTGAATGAAATTACAATTTATTGAGTTATGCAATTCTGATATAGTTTGTTACTATTAATTTATGTAATAAATCTTTTAAATGATTTAAAATTTAAAGTTTTACAACAGTAAATGTCATGAAATTTAAAATCCGATTTTTAAACAGTCTTGATAAAAATTAAATATCTTCAGACCTTTACAATCATTAAAAACATAAATATATTTTCCAAGGTAAAAAACTTTCGCAATTTATACGCTGGAAACTTTGAGCATCCTTTACACTTGATGAAAACTTCGATAATAATAATAAGAAATTGCCACTCACGCAAAGTGTAAATTTCCTCCCCTAAAAATACACGAAATTGAGTTTAGTAGGTACGCAATGTTTACGCACAATTAAATAAACGAAATGAGTTTTTCTTTTGTCGTAGGCTTTGTCGTAAACCGTCGTTTGCGCGTGAAAAATCTCTTCGTATTTTCCCATTTTGCCCCTGTACCTGGTTTTGGCCGTAGGAAGTAAACCGGTACGATAACGGCACCTACGCATGATTTTCGACGATTTGCAAGAAATACGCGCACCGCGGTTTGACAGCGCACAACACTTCGCGAAAACGTCTGATATTTCGCGCGAATGTTGACGCAATTTATTTCATTCGTTGGGATGGGCACACGCACCAGGTACGCAGCTGTGCAGTGACAGCTTCTTTGCGAAGAACGCTTGCCATCGCTGTGCGGCAATGGAAAATGGATCGTTTCTTATTAAGTGATTGTCACATTTATTTCGCATTATGTTGGTTGTGACGGTGGCAGGTGGAAAACGATCAAGGAAAACGTGAGATCGTGGAATTTGCGAGGTTTTTGGCATCGTTGTGTTATTTATAAAAATATTCGATTAATATTGTTGTATAATAAGAAATATGTTTGCTGAGTATACGAAAAAATGATGGTATAAAAAAACAAATTAGAAATGATATATGTAATATTCGTCCTCCTAGAGTTCATCCATCCCAAAGGGTACACCCTCAGTCCCTGACCACTCTTCCACAGTAATATCGAACACCTCCAACTCTCTAGGTCTCATTAACCGCCAGATCCTGCCCGCCACGATCCATATTTACTTCGAATTTTTGAAATTCTGGCGAAGTTTCGCAAAAATATCGACCACCTCCAACTCTTTAGGTCTCAATAACCGCCAGATCCCCCCTCTCCCCCCACACGATCCTCATTTACTTCGAATTTTTGAAATTCTTGCGAAGTTTCTCAAAAATTTAGGAGAGAAACAAATTTAGGTATGATCAAACGACTTATATTCGCTGCAAAGTCTTAAACATATCCAGAATTTTTGGATTCGAATGTTAACATGTGTTTTTTTTTAATTTTGGGCAAGTTTCACGAAAAAATATAGGAGAGAAACGGGTTTATATAAGCTAAAACTTTCAATATAAAATGTTGGTTACTTTTTAGGAAATGAATTTTAATCATGAATTAAACAATTATTTTCTCTCTGAAACATTAATTATAAATCGTTTACACACAAATAAAAATATTACTAAAAACTGAAAATCCAAAAAAGAACAGCCATAACTATGCTGGTAATAAATCAAAAACAACTTTTTCGTCCTATATCATCATTATTGCTTCATAAACATAAACTATGAGGAAATAACTTGCAAGTAAGCATGAAGGCGCTGGATAAAATATTATTTATGTTGTTGCATTTAGTTATTTTACAGGAACAATCTATTTAAAGACTGTACTTGTAAGGAACACATATTATTTCCCTTAATTGCCTTTAAATATGTTTCAATATTTTGGAATTAGTACTACTTTACTATGTTTGCAATTATTGAAAAAGGTAGTAAAACAGAAAAATGTGAACAAAAACCGTCATTACTTTCCAACTAATAAAGCAATAAACCACAAACGTTGTCATTAAAACTTCAGTTAGTTCCTACTCAACTTGCAATATCCATAAATACCACTAATGTCATGTGCTTCGTCTCCACGTAATGACAACATAAAGTCAATACATCCCATAAAAAGACCTCATTGATTTCGCCTCCTGTTTTGCAGCCAATTTAGATCGGTGCGAATCTGCTCGACTATAACAAACGCTGATGCTACGTAATGAAAACGTAATGCTATGGTAAGACTGCCACGAGGAAGCTTCTTTTGAACATTAGAAATTCATTTTCGTCGCGATACAAACGAGCGCGCCGGCACAACCGCGGTACAACCATTGAAAAACGTTGATGATACTCAAAAACATACCAAGTCAAACAGAAATATCATCTAACTAACCTTTTATAAATTCATGGAATAAGAAAGATAATATCGTTTTTCATATCGACTGTATATCTTTTCAAAAACTACTAAAGTTTGATAAGTCTTAAAATGCTGAGTAGAAAGAGATGGTATAATGTATTGGGAATTTGTCGGTGCACTAGGTATTCATGCGCACATAAAGTGTAGAGTGTGGAAAAAAAGTGCGAGCGAGATAAGTACATTATTTGCAACATTTTCACAGCGTTTCCCCATTCGCTCGACCGGCGTCTCCGCCATCCCAGTGGCGCCTCCACCGCCTGATGTCGAGTTTTCTTGCTCCTGGTAATGCAAAATTGATGATTCGCAGAGCAACAAAAGTTGGCGGGGCCCAACGGCGCACACATATTGTGTTATCCACGCCGCGCATCAGCTGCACACAAAGCTGCAACCCCTTGCAAACACTAGAAATATTAAAACGTTCTGCGCATCGTATTTTCCTGTCATCTGCTTGCATTTTGCGAGAGCGTGCGGGTTTTTTTTCCGCCGCTGACTGCTAGCTGTTGGTCGGTGGTTGTTTGTAAATATGAGTCGACTGCAAAATCGCGATTGCCAACTGCAGCTGTGGCAGAAATGTGCAGTAAACGAATGTGATCATCCGTTTCGCGGAATGTCTTTTGTGCCTGTTTGCAGGCAGTCGTCTGTTTGTTCGCTAACGAAGGCATTCGACTGGTGCCCTGCCGAAGGAGCAGCACAAATGAAGCACTCCATAAAAAGTGATAAAAACACGCATAAATCGTGTGGCAATGTCAACAATTAATCTCTGCCCGTTTCGTTCGCTGCGATCAATTCGTACTCAAGTTGCCAATTTTTTATCAAGTCCAGTGTATTTTCCATTGTATTTTGCGCCAACCATCATAAAAAAAGGATTCGGTGAAATATGAGCTGTACATTTGTTGTTATTGGAGATAAAATGATTGCCAGTCGTTAAAATGTTTGTTAATCACTAAAACAGATTTATATGTTTTCATAATTATATCACATCTCTCTTTTCCGACATATTTTTTCTTAGTATATTTAATAATAAAACCGAAACTAAATTGTTCATCTGTATATTATAAGATACCTAATTAAAGGAATATTATTTACATTAACAATTTTAGTATCATATCGACATTAATAATGGTAAATTATAATAGTAGAATTCGTCTAGATGTGTTCAAAGGGCTTGTCTTCGCTTAAAAGTGTTTAAACACATCGTTATTTTTAACGGTTTGAATCATCAGAGGATTTCTGAAATTCTGTGAAAAACGTTATTTTGCTAGAAAGTATATTTAATCATACCGGGACATCGATATTTAGCATGGTTCGAGAGTTAGCAAGTGATTTGTGAAATTTTGGAAAAATTTCACTGAAATATATGTCATGAACGCGAACTACATATGTATGCAATAAGTCACTAGACGCGTTTTTCTTTTTTATTTTACCGAGCATCGACTGTTATGGTTATTCTTTTCTTTTTCAATGTAATTAGTGATATTAGAGGTTAACACTATTGGATAAGAAGTAGAATTCACTTTACTATGCATCCCCATCGAGAATCGAACACGGGACCTCATGGACAGTGGCCATCGATCATACCACTGCGCCACTTGGCTGGACAAAACATATTGTCGCCATATGCTGCATGAACATCGTCGTTAGTTGCTGGTAAAGATAGAAAGACCCTCAAGATATGGCCATGTGAAGATACAATTCGCGGGGTAATATGTTTCTTAAGGCACGTGGGTGAATACAGATAATGGGAAATAATGCTGGCTATTTTTGAAAATTCGGAAAAGTTTCGCTAAAATATAAGATAACATGTCTACATGTGTTCAATCAAGGTATTTTCATTAAGTTACGATTCCTTATTTTAGGAAGACTGTAGTAAAAACCCAAATAAATCTAGTAAAACTAGATGTTTAATAAGTTGTGACAGTTTACTCAATATATACTCAAGAATAATTGCATAAATCTCTTTGCATCATAGATTAGCAAACTAATTCTATCGGTTGCTTAATATTACTTTCTTTATAATAAAATATTCGATAGAAAGTTCAAATTTTATTGCCTATTTGCCTCCTTAAAAAATTTCATTTTGTTAAAAAGAAACTTGTAATCCTAAAATTTTGTCGGTAGATGTACTGTTAAATAGTTCTCCGGGAAATTACCCAAGATATAATCTTATAAAACTTGTTGCATCATAGATTAGCGACCTGAGATTAGGGACTTACTCGCAATCCTTTCACCCTCCTCATGCTTGGAATAACTAAATAAAACACCGGCAATCTTTGCGTCGCCCAGACCTTCGTTGCCAGTTAACAGGTTCCACTTCCCATTTTGGCAAATGTTGTTTGCACAATGTAAAATTCCTCCCCACGGAGCCTGCGTCGACATAACATAGTTATAGTTGCGGGCACGTCTTCGAAACGCAGTCGTGCGTTCAATGTTAAGATAGTGCGCTCGTCGAAAACCCGTCCCCAACGTATACCAGACCCCCTTTGCACCATCACTATGCCACTTCGCCCAGGGTGAGGCACATCACCCCCGTCGGCCTCATCTCTGCCGCCTGATCTTTTGCTTCAGTGGAGAGCGAGGGCGGCAGCTTCCGAACGCTTCCTTTCACGCCCGGCGGATATTTGAATGTGGACAATGAAGAGGAAGGAACGACCGCTCTTTGAGTTGCTTGGCGCGTTGGTGGCGGCGCCGTTGGCAGTGCGGTAGAAGCACTACCCCGCGCACACCGCCCACAACACTAACACGTATATATATATATATATACACAATGCGCCAACGACGGTGGGCGAGCCTTCATTAGCTGTCGCCGACGCGCGGCAACGCGTCACTTAACGCCCGAGCTATTAGACATCCTGTCAGCCCTGATGAAAATTGATTTCACCCTTCTGATCCTGCCATAATGTTATCGTGCTCGGTGTACGAGGGAGGATGGCTGCCGAAGGAGTATGCCGGAGTTATCGCAGTCGCTGAAGCGCCTCTAAACATGTTCATACAAAACGTCGCATCGCCTTTTTTCGTTCGGAGGGATGCGTTGTGACCCGCATGAATGTGTTTACTGTTTGCTTAAATATGCCTGAGCTTGAATTAATGCGCTTTGCGCTCGTGCGCTTGAATCTTATCTGTTTCTTATGTGCGCTTAGCAAACATGTCTTTTTTCCGTGACAGTTTTCCTTTGATTTTTCATCAATAATTTGTGATTGCACACATTGATGTTTCTCTTCTTTTATGGTAATTTAAAGGAGCGTACAAAATTTTGTTAAAACATATTTTACTGATCAAAAAATGAAAGGAAGAAAAAATTTCCTGAACAGATTTTAACATTATTTTTATTTCTTAGGAAAAAAATGAAACAATGATACTATAGTACAAACCTCTAATATAAGTATACATCTAAAAAGGTTTGAATAGATTCCATGACCAAATAGTTACCATGAGTAAAATTACTTATAAAATTTGTACGAAGAATTTAAAAGTGTAAAGAATATAAAATACTTTATATATAAATATTTATTAATCTGACTTCAACAAAGTCCTCATAAACGATTATTAGTTAATTTTAAAAATCTGTGAAGATAAACTTCAACTCTAAAACTATACTGGCTCCAACAATTTAAACTTTTACCCATTCGGTAATTATAACAACTCTGTGAAACGGTAAAATCTGCCACATAAAATTACCTTACATCCGCCATAAACCATCGCATCTCCATTTCGCCTCGCCCAATTCGCCGACAACTAACCGAAAACTCCGGGAAAAGCAATGCATATTGCATTATGCTTTCCGGAATGGCGGTACTCGGCCAAAATAAATTACCCGCTCGTAGATACTTAGCAAATCCAATTAAGAAGCGCTGTTTTAAGACGCATTGAAGTGCTCTCGTCCGCCTATTGTCCTGCGCTACCACAGCATCAGACCGCTTCACCCTCCGCCGCCGCAGCGCCAGAAAGTTTTGTCGCGCCCCCCCGGACAAAAGCCCTTCAATGGTAATCACAAGACCACGTCCCTCATGCATTGCCGCCTCCATCGCTTTTATTACGCCGCTCTCGCTATTGCTCTATGTCGTCGGTGATGGCGAGTGTACCACTGTGTGCGTACGAGGGGTGGCATAAGGGGTAGCCGGGTGTGGGGATGTGCTCTAAAAGCGATGACAATAGCCCGCGGCGGACATCCGTGAAAGGCGGCAATGAGCATGGCCACAAGAAGAAAACATTTCGGGCGTATTATTCGTTTAATGCGACACAAAGTATACACGATTTGATTTAATTATTCACTTGTTCGAACACTGAGTCAAATGGGCACAAGATGGAAAGTTGGGACACGATGACAAATTTTTGCAAATTGGCCTTGTCCTGCGATTTCTAAGGGTTATTTGTTGTAAAATTCAAAAGGAAACCATTTATTTGATTAATTTTATGTTTGATTAGGTTAGAGTTTCCTTTAGAAGAATGGAGCATGATGTTTACTTGATGTAAAAAGGGTTTAAATGTGACATTATTGAAACAATATAAACAAAATAGTTATATAAATGTTTATATAAAATTGACGAGGCTGGTAACATCCACAACTTTTCAGGTCTTTGAACACATGGTAACTCTTCTAAAAAATAACTCTCCAGACATTCATAAACGTCTCAAGGATGAATCTAAATGATATAGTGTTACGTAAATATATGTAGGCAATTACGTAAATATTTAATCTTTGCTTAACCAATCATTTAATTGATAACATGCGGAAACTATATTTTCTAAAGTTCAGACATATAATATTATGCTACTGATACACTATTCGAGATAATAAGCAACAAACCTAGAATATGATCTTGCAACTAAACAATAGATTATAATCACATATGGTTAATTCAATCAAAAGTAATACTAAACACTGAAGGTGTTATAGATGTATCTAGAGTATATCAACAGACAGACTCACATCTCCCCTGAAACGGCGCCGCGATAAAATAGGAAACCGGCGGGTTATTACCGGCGGCGTCGAAGAGCCCCTACGGTAGGACCGGCAGGAGGCACTCCCGAGCCGCCGCCCTCGGCTTAAACTATGCGACGATGTACGAGGATTTAATTAGATCACGCCGGCGACGAGCCGACGAACGCCCGTATATTAACCCGCGGGGAAATTGCCGCCGACGTGGACGTTTCCACCGCTCCCCAAACCCACCTCAAACCATCTCCCACTTCTGCTCGACTCGTTCAGTCCCTTGCAACTCTCGCGCCCATCACTTGCCGCCTTCCATCAGCGCCATCGTCTCCGAAAACCGCCAATACCAGGATGATACAATATCGCGTATTAGTTACAGTCAACACACCCCGCAAACCGGCATAAATTTCCACCGGATGGCAATGCAGGAAAATTAAACATTTGTCATCCTGGGCTGCGCCACCGCCATAGAGCGAGTGCACATAAACAATCCCAGACCCCGCACGAATCCGCGAATATTATATTTAATCCGCTTACAGGTTGATTTGCTACATACTCTTCGCGGATAAACGTGCTAATATTTATAGACATTATTCACTCCAACCGCCGGCGCCGGTACAATTTTTGAGGGAGCGAGCAAACGTTTATAAATAAGTGGAAATTTCATCTTGTTCAATTCCTTAGAATGACCCGAGGAAAAATTTCATTAGCGTTGCTATTTCGCTCTATTTTTTTATGAACTTGAGGGAATTACTCTAAGCGATATATTTTAGACGCTGCGAAGAGAGCGATGGTTTAAATGAAAACAAATTTTATACTTTGCGTAACAGGATGAGATGAATTTGCCCGGCGTCTTCATCATCGTTTTGTTAAGTTTATTTCTCAGTGTGTAAACTTTTGAAAAATTGGCTACTTTTATCGTGAGATTATTTTTAAAAAGTAAAAATAAACGCATATAAATAATGATAGTAGGATGAAAAGACTTTTCAAGGCGAAGTTTAAAGTCCATAATCCGTTTATTATAAGACATTAGGCTATGGAATTATTATTATATGCTACTTTTTATTCTTCTCTATTTGTTACCATAATATTCATCATTTTAAGGCCAATTTTAGCTCAGTTTCTCTTGAAATTGACTTCAACAAAACATTATAATTTATGGTACTGGCGGTATCAGGTCGTATTCCATTGTTTACATCAAGTTTAAACATGTGCGCTTAATATGACACGCTCTCGATGAGAATAATTAACTTTTATACGCATTCGGCGCACTATAAAGCTCTCTGTTTGGCCGATTAGTCGCGAGTAAATTTACGATCGACCGACAAATCATGAACTCTTCCCACGTTTTTGCATTGGAATGCAATTGCACGACGAGCTGCAATCAGCAGGATTTGTACGTTTGTTTCGCGGATTTTGAGTGGATTGTGCGCCATTTTCCCATCGAATTGTGCTGGAATTGGTGGCAATTACTTTGTAGTTCGTTTTCGGCATTTTTATGCATTTTAGTGAGAAAAAAAAACAGTAATTCCCCGTTTATTCTAGAAAACATTCTATTTACAGAATTTTTGTTTCAGAATATCACTGCTTTGTTTTTGTTTCAGAATACCAAAGTCTCCAATCTTGGCTTGTGGCAAGTTTTCGAATATTTAATAACACACAGTTTAATATAAACTACGAAAGTATTCGTTCGTTGAGATGTTTTTGTTTTGGACTGCTGTATTATGCGGTTGGTCTTTGTGAACGCCCAATGAAGGGTGTGAAAAGGGGCGACTTTCGTGGCCCTGATGGTGCGCATAAAATGCCACGGAAAGGGACAAAGGCTATGCAAACGATGTGCCGGTGTGTTATGCAGGCGACGCTGGCGAGTGAGTAAACATTCGACTTGAAGAATGCTTTCCGGAAAGTATGATAACTAAATCTGTGTGTGTGTGTGTGTGGTGTGTGTGAGCGTGGTGGAGATCTTTGCTGTGGTGATTATTTGCATGGTGGATGCGCCGGGGCATCAACAAGTTTAATAGCGACGAGAGCATGTTGTGGACTTTGAAAGTCTCCTAAAGTTTGAATTGATGCAGATGGAAAAGTTTCAAAACCTAGTTTTCAAAAAAAAAACTATCCAAGGATATGAGAAAATTGAAGTTTTACCTAGTGTAGTGTAGTTTGTCAACCTAGTGTAGGTTCTGAAAAGATAATTATATGAGAGCATAGTTTAAATTGTTTTTTTGTAAATTTTACTTTCCTAACAGTTACTCTAGCAATTAAATTAGTTTATATCGAGGATTTAAAAAAAAAACTAAACTCGTTTGGCTTTGCTAACATGACTGCAGAGCAAAACAATAAAATGGGAAATAGAAAAGTTTTCAAGGACAAAGAAAGAATTTCAACTCACTATTCCTGCACTGCACATTACAAATTGTCTAATTTTACTATTTTTCCGCTTCGTGGGTCCATATCTTCGTTTTAAGGTAATTTTTTATATTCCAAACCGATTCTATTAGATACATTTATTTTTGTTGTATTATTCTTAATTTTCTTGTAATCTATTTTGGATTTCATGTTTTTTGCACATCTGGAATTTTCTGGATATATCATTTATTTATTTTACGTCTGAAATTGCTTTTAGTGTCTGTATACGATAAATATCGGCCTCTTTCAGGTGATGCCATTTAGAATGTGTTTGGGTTAGGCAGGCCACCACATTTGTCATCCTTTCGCCTTATTAATATTTTTGAACACTCGGATAAAATTGTTGTGATTAGGGTCGTTTGGATATGGCTTTTAGTCTGTTTAGCTCTCATAAACATGCCCTTCCTTTTGTTACTCTTCGCAATATGTATGCTTGGTCATACATGCCCTGAAGGATTTCTAATTTTCTATTAGTGGCAGAATAAAATATCATATTACTCTGGAATATACAATGATACATTCGCGCCATTGCAAAAGGAAAGAAGAATTGGATTTGGAGATTACAAAATGACTGAACCTACAGATAGCCAATGCTGAATTATGTTAAACATTTTAATGAATTGACTTCGTTTAGGACACTTTCATTGCAATAACAATGACACAAAGACATGTAATGTTCCCAAACAAGTACGATGAATCTGATCAAACATAAGATATATTAAATTAAATTTATTTTCACACATTACTGTTGTTTAATAAATGTCATCCAATCTGTTTAACGTTTATATGACTAGATAAAAAATAGAAACTACTTATTATTATGAATACCCCACATATCCGACATTTATAAAAATCACAATCATACGTGCAGAACAAAACGGAATTAATTACGTTCATTAAATGCGTGTCGTTAATTTCTCGCCGTAAATAAATACGCCTCGGAATAAACTGCTAATATATATATATCCCTCGAATATGACATGCACGGTAGTGCTGCAGCTTGCGGTGGCGGCAACAGCATTACGGAGTTGACGGCTGATGGCGGCCGGCGTAGGTTGGGGGAGGCGTGGTGCAGCAATGATAAATACTTTGCAGAAACGGCCGGAATAGAGACGGCGGCGGTAGCGCCGGTGGTAGCAGAGGCAGTGGCGAGCAGCTAGAAAAATACGTGTCACGTTTGGATTTATTAGCGGCTTTTCATGTCCGCGCAACAGGAGCGGCAACTTTCGTCGTCCATGAGCATCAGAGTGAGACTATGTGTGAGTGTGTGTCGGAGGCGGCTGACAAAATGCCCGCCACACACTCGTATTAATACGCTCGGCGTGCGTTGTAATAATATAAAACTAAAATGCGGATGAATTATGACTTATGACATTTCAACGACTACATAGAGTTTGCTGTTCTTGATGTGTCTTGGTTAAAATGAGACATGAATAATCAAAATACGAAATTGCATAATAAGTTGAATATTTTTTCTTACAGATTTATAATAAATATACTTTAGAGAAGCCGTTTTAATATAGAATGTTGTGGAAATTCCCTAAAAGTTTGAAGAGTTCTGATAGAAACCCTTCAAACTTAAACTATTCATATATTATAAAGAGATATTTACGTAAAAAATACCTGAATATACTTGAATATTAATTCAGGTATTTAAAGCAATGAAGGGAGCTAGTGAATCAAGAAAGTCCAGTTTTTTTGTTATACATTTCTGAATCAGTTCCAAATGTCGAGTTGAAATGGGTATGATGTGAAGTTTACTTTATAGTAGGTCATTTTTTATGTTATTCAGAGGATTATAAGAGTGACGAATTTTACTTCCAGGTGTTTTTTTTTTGCTATGTTTGAGGCAAATATCAAGCAGATCAATCAACTTGGATGTTTGTGCACTGATGCCTTCGGATTTATAGGTACGGGAACGTTTTTATGAATTTCAATACAGAGTCAATTGTAACACCAAGATATTTCGTCGAGAGTGATGCATATTTGTCTGTGCCATTCAATGAGACGATTAAGAAGAAAAGAAAATTTAATGAGCTCAAAACAGGTTAAATCAACATATGGGGGAGGCTGGGAGATATTTTTATATAATTGTTATTTATTCTGTAATTTAAGAAATGTGTATTTAATTGGCGAGTTATTTGATAACGAATAATACAGTTTCAATATTTTCTCTGTGAATATTTGCATAATTAATTAAGGTTAAATATTTTCAAAAAACAAGAGGTGTATATATATTTCATTTTTATTGCATTTGCAATTATTTTCGTTCGCGTTATAAAATGAAATTATTATAGCATATTATAAATAATGTTATTGGTGTCTATTTTATTATTCATTCTACTATACCTACTATTTTAATGAAGAAAAACATATATTGGTCGTCTGAAAAGTTATCATAATTTTTGAAAATTGAAATAGAATAAAAATAAAATCAATAATAATAAACAAGACTATAAAGCAAGGGAGAAAATAGAAGATTCCAGTAAGAATTAATTCAAAGGCGTAGCTATAGGTTCCAGTATTGACTAGCTTACTTAGCAGTGGATATTGACATTGGCTGCTGCATTTTCAGTCGGGTGAAGGCCTTTAAATACTGAAGTTCTGGCGAAATATTGCATAATTTTAATAATACAAAATTTTAACTTTCCGAATCCTTCTGATTCGTGATTGTAGGCATTTTTCTATTATTAGATAATACATATTATAATAATATATTTTCAAATATAGATTATCTTATTAAAACTAGATTTCATAACTTATTTCTTTAATTTTTAAAAATAATATCCGCAAAAGAATATAAATAAACAAAAGACACCTTCCTATTAAAAAAAAAGAAAATAAATAACTTAATATATCAGAAATACAGAACACAAGCAGATCATTTCCTAAATATACACCATCCTAAATATACAACACCTTTGACCTCCTCTTGCAAAGTATAAACATATTTCCGGAAAGCAATTTCGGCTCCGTTGTTCACCAAATATACAGCACATTGGGACCAAGTGGGCAGCTTCGATATAGGCGGAGGCGGCAGCGACAGAGAGGCTGTACGGTGGTGGAAAGTATCACGGGGTATTTGTGTCGCTTCGCGTGCCTTTGGGCGCGATCCTGCTCATCGCCTGGCAACCAGTTCGCTGCTAATTGCTAAGAAACCTTTAAACAATCCGCGTCCTACCGCCTTCCACCTCAGGCGATAGGAGAGCCTAGCAGCGTCGGCTGACGATGCGCTTGTGGGGTCGGCGGAAATTTAGGTCCTTTAGGGATATTCGATTCCTGGCCGATCCTACAGATTTACACAACACTTTCGGAATTCAAATTAACTCCCAACGCGCCTGTTCGAATCTATAAAGACGTTAAGCTTATTTAGACTACTAGAAAAGTATGTACTTGTACTTTCTTCACATGTTTCACTTGTTTCTTTCATTTTCGTTAAATACATTATAGAATAATAGTTGTGTAAAAATTATACAAAATGAATGATATTTTTTCATTAAATATATATTTATATTTAAGTATGAATTAAATACTTTTTAAAAACGTACAATTTTTAACATTCAGGGAAATACGAGTTAGGAACGACTTTAAAACAAATTATATTTTTTAGTACTACCCATTTCATTCCAAAAGTTTTACTACACATCCCTCACATCCGCATATAAAACTAACCGAAAACTACTCTGGCCCGCAAAAAGAGAAATCTCCCAGTTATAATTACTAAAATAAAACTAGTTTCATTAATTGCTTGAGTTAGTTACATATTAACAACATGACATATGCGTATCAAAAAACAACAAACTTTCGGTGTTACTCGTATTCAGGTCATCGTACACAAAACGGTCATTCACAAAGGTCACAATATCTCATAATTCACAGACAAGGCATGGCATTAATTAATTAAGTTATCGCGCAAACACACCCTAATTTACGTCCGGGATAATTAGGCCTGTAATCCGGCCCGGCGCCTCCACCATTTCTGCGAGCTTAAAGGCGAAAACAATCCGTACACATGTGTGTACCAAACAGAGTATAGAAAAGCGAACTAGCATAAAATGCAAATATATGGATGACCGTAAATAATTTCATCACAACATGATAAGGGACGTTATCGCGATTCGCCGGGCGGAAGCACCAAACGCAACCGAATCGTATTCATGGCCATCAGTGGCATTATCGTGGTTTTTAGTGGTATTTAATGGTATTATGATTATGTAAAGCTCGGCAGAAGCTGCCATGACCTGGAAATGGGATGATGGGCAGTGTTTTACGCGTTTGCGGTCCACCATCTTTGCCATAAACTGGCTACATAATAGCTTAATCCCAAAATAGGGATAACTAGACGTGTTTTTGGTCGTATTTGATTTGATTTATATTAGCTTTCAGTTAATTAATTATAATGTCAAATAAGGCTTGTTCATAATAAGTTAGGCGAGATTTTTGTTAGGTTGATATAGATTGAAACTAGAATATAACGATTCAAGGGCCGAAACGGCTATTTTGGATACTTGCTATTAGCGGTTCGAGCGTAGCGAGTATCGTTCACACGAATATTATTCGGTTCATTATTCTACTTTTAATTGTTAGTTTGTGTCATAGCCTTGTCGCGAAAGTAAAGGTACACATCTGTAATCGCACATCATATAAATATAAATCTAGAATACTTATCTAAAATTGCATTCATGTTAAAAGGGTATTCTAATATTACGAACAGAAGGTCGTTAGACCACCGCAGACGATAGGAAACATTAACTTTCCATGGGAAGACCAAGTTTGAGTAAATATTTCGACGAAACGGGACGATAGCGAGCAAGTCATCCACCACGATGACGAACTTCGAAGCCGCAGAGGCCAGCGCATAGCGCGCGCTGGTGATTCTTACTCAGTGGCCCCGTACTTAGAAAAACGCCCACACACACCTAAACTCCTAGGGAGGGACTTCTAGTATATAAGATCAAACCCGGGGAGTGCAAAAAAAGAACTTTGTCAGAGAACGGTCTCGAGAACTCTCTCCGAGGGCTTACTGTACGCATCGCGCTCTTTCTGTAATAAGTTAATAATATAGTTAATAATAAAAGTGAATATATCAACCTTATGAAACTCCGAGTCATTACTGAGTTAGTGTGCAGCCATGTAGGCTTCAACCAATAGCAAACAACCAGAGTCCAGCAGCTATAGTGCCCGACAAACACCATGTCAATCGGTGCAAGTTCCATGCGTCCTCGTACGTGAGCGTCGTAGATCAGGTGGTAAGTTCAACTTCTTTTATTATTTCGGTATAGTCACGGTAGCTCAAGCCAAGCGGGTGAATCCCAATATTATCAGTAAGTTACAAAGAATAACCCTAAAGCCTCGACCCGTGACAGTCTTCTTTCTGTGCTAATCTTAATAAAATGGGGGCTGTGACGACAAAAACAATTAAGGATGTTAATCTATTTCATTAGGATCTGCGAGCGTACTCCAAATGATTTTGATGCTCACGTGACGGTTTTGAAGTACGTTCACTTATAATTGGAAAGTTTACTATGAAATGTCAAACTTCATTGCTGCACTATGCATAGTTTATCGATAGGACCAAAATAAATTAAAATGATATTTAATATAAATTTTATTAAAAATTAATCAACGCTGAAGTACAATTCTGTTCATTTGTTAAAATTAACTAGTAGCTATAAATAAAACGTTACTCACTTACAATATTGCTAATTAACGAAAATTGGCAATTTCGCTTTAATTTGTTAATTTATAATATATTATAATTAGACACTTATTCACCCATTTTGATTAAAATATAATGAAGATTTTAAAAATCAATGCATGGGTGGATATTTGTTTGGATTTATATATTTTGCCATATAGTTTGAAATATTCTCCGTTTGTAATCCGCGTACTATGGGGGCTTGATGGATGCGGCCCTCGATCAACGACACAAGGGATTTGTCGGGAAACGCGCTGCGAATTTTGCAGCGCGCGGAAAATCAATGCCAGGCGCATCCACGTCTGCATCCAAAATGCATCTTCTCGCTCAAGACAAGGCTCGCCACATCAAAGAAATCGCACTGCTTTCAATCTCGGAGTTTTCTACGTTATGCTGCGATTTTTCACATTTGTAATATAAAATATATTTTCTTTCGCGCTAGAAATGCACAGTACATTGGTTGTTGTTTTGTTGTAAATGTTGATGGAAATGTAGGTAAATGTTGAAAAATGTTTAGGAATTTTTCAATATAACGGAAGGAAGCTAGTTGGTACTGACATAGTTAAGATATATTATTATACATGAAGAAAATCTGAATATCCTAAATTTTCGATTTATTTAAACATATTTACCAATATCCAGAGTGGTTCATGGATGGTTGAGATGAATTATCCGGTTGCAAACGCAAATTGGTGTTTGCATACCGCTTTTCAGGTCCTCCGGATGTTGTTGCTGATTCTGCATTGAGCTGGGTCGCTGCACGAAGTTAATGTTTCAGCGTCATTGACGACTTTGCAATTTTGGATTACGTTGACGTGTATGTGAGATGAATCTGGTAGAATTGATGTGTGGATTAAGGGAATACCTAAGCCCTAAGTCAAAGTAGCCGATATGAACGACGCCTAAAGATGGCATTTCGTGGCATACCTTGCAGATCTTGAGAGAGATCGAGTCGTAGGCGGGATGGGTGGATTGGCCGAGGGTAGACCAGAAAAATGGTGTGAACTTCAGTCGAGGTGTTGTAACATTTTTGACAATAAAGTTAGTCATAAGCCATACTTCGACGTTTCAACTTCTTTCCGCAGCTCAATCATTACTGTCAACGAACGGGTAGTTCGGGTCCTGCTAAAATAAAAGACCTTCGGCGTTTTCGTCTAAGGTTGCTCCTAAAGTAATAATCTAAAAATAAAATAATTTGTAAAGCTCCTGAGCAGTTCATGGAGGGGCAACTCTCAAGATGAATGTTGACCTAGAGTGACCGTATGTTGGTATTTGCACACCATGCTGTGGGATCCGAAACTTATGCTAGAAGTTCTTGCTGATTTTACGTAGTTGTTCAGAACCGCGAAAGTACCAAGGCCACGCTCGACCAAGGTAGAGTTAGAACCGAAGAATTTTTATTTGCAAAAATCCTAAAACTAAACATATACAAACTCCAACGAACTTCCCACCACGAGAAATTCCACCAACAAATCGACGTAGTGACTAAAATAAGCACACCCTCGTCCAATTGGGATGCACCACAGGTGCCTCTCTTTTCCACACGCAACTAGTGATGGTCCGCCACTTGTCCACGACTGCAGACCACCCGTGAGCTAGTGAGCTAGTTGGTCCGTCTAAAATGTCAGCCAGCATCGCTCTCATCCCCAAGATTTATTGATCTCGTCTCGCCCGAGACATACTTATGCCTTTAACGGCTAAGTTTCCAAAATCTTTGGCGTCAACCGTTACTATTGTATTGTAATCAATAGCTAGAAATTGTCAAGCCAAAAATGGGCATCCGGCTCCAGACACCGGATACCTTTTCCTTTATACCCTTTTTTATTGCCTATTAGCCTCGCCGTTTTCAACAATAGTGCTTCGCCATTCTTTTAAATTTTCTGTAGCAGAATCGAACAATTCATTTATCTATAATTTATCTTATAGACATCTAAAAATAGCAATTTATTTTACGGATGTTCCAACTTTTATTTAAATAGAGAATGCTAAAACAGATTCGCAGTAATTAAAATCATACAACATGCAATAATCCGTGGGCTATAATAATGCAGTGCTGAAAGAAGTTTGGTGCGCCTCTGCAATCTAGAAAACTTTCACACTTCCCCTAAAGAATTAATTTCCTCCGAGGAAATTAAACTCGTTAATTACGTTCACTAACCACGTGCATAATTAATACTCCATTGTGCATTGCATAAACGTATAAATCCAGAGCAAATAATCGGCTGACCAACTCTTTAAAAATTGATATACTCGTTCTACGGCATGCGACAAACCGCTTTACGGGGTAATAGTTTCTAACAATTGGCAAACCATAAATTATTAGCTGAAAAGGCGTAAAATGCAGTTTCATTAGGACAGATTGTATGTTGAGCCTTTAAGTACTTGATGTATGCCATCCAGGCGGTTTTTGCGCGAACGCCGGCTTAGGAGAGTTAACAAGATTATCGGTTTCTGCAACGCTTGGAGCGAACACTGATCGATGCGACAGAGTGCATCCATTCGTGTGGGCAGCGCTGCGACGTTTTCTGTCGACGGGGTTGAGTTGGTGTCGGCGGCGATGGCAGCGGCGGCGGCAGCACCGGATTCCACCGATCATCGGTTCCGGTATATGGAGTGCTGCAGTGTTGAGGCGCCGGGCATACGGATGCACTTCAACGCCCGGCACCTTCACCAACTCCACACTAAGCGAATTGAGGAATTAAGTTCTTTTTCCTCACTTTTTTGCTATCGGATTCGAAATATTCGAGGATGGTGCATTTATTGCTACTCTTAAGAGCGGCAAAACTGTTGGGGGAATGCGTAATTGCTTTAGAATATTGCATTGAATACGCCTATAAAATGTCACAATCTTAGTAAAACGAAATTAATTATAGCTACGATTTTTAAAAGGTTTATAAATAGTTTCCTCTTCTTTCATTTTTTTTTTAATTTGGAGAGAACTTCACGTGAACTAAATTTTATAAAAGTCAAGAATATCCTACTTTAGACATAGAAAAGTAAGATTCCTCAACAAAAACAAAATAACTAATTTAATAAGCGGACATTAATCTTATTCTAAACATTGTTAGAAACAACATAAATGGTGGAACTATAATATTTAAATTAATTGAATTTCTGGATTTTTAAATTATGTTAAATATATATTTTGATTAAATGGTGAAAAGTATTTTTACCACGAATCGATAGAAATTGGGAACATATGTTATTATTGTTGACAACCTTTTTATGAAAAGGAGAAATAATTCCTAACAATGCAGAATTTTCCAAAAATATCTACCAAAAATTATAAGGATTTCTAGTTGCTTTAGTTTGTAATCATCAACTTTAGAAATTTAATAGTAAAAATATTTTCAATTAAATTTTGTTTTTAATAATTACATTAGCATATTAAAGTGAATTCTTCTTCTTATCAATCGTGTTAGCCTCTAATATTACTAATTACATTGAAAAAGAATTGAATAGAATAGAATATTTCGATTAACTCCTGAATCTATAAATATTCTTAAAACAGAACATTCAATCAAATTGTAAAATGCAGTGAAAACCGAGAAATATTTACATAACCATTGGTTTACGTGATTAATATATTGTAAATTTATCTTTATTATGCGGAACCTGTCTAACGCGGAAACGGAGTGACATATCTGTGTATTTCATAAATCCTAACCACGGACAAAATTGTTGACTTTTCGTAAACTGTTTTAGGAATAATTTTAGGAATAACGTCGGAGAAAAATGAACCAAAATAAATATTAATTGAAATAAATCCAATATTAAACATCATTAAAACACCACATACTTTGGAAATCCCATAATTAAATTCATTTTAATCAAATTTTACTTTTAATAATTAAATGCCATTAAAAACAAATATATTTCACTTAAATCCTGAATACATTAAGCCACTTAAAATAAAATATTTCATTATAATGTTATATGCAAATAACTGCAAGTAGTAATGTTAAATATTCCAAAAATTGCTTGATGGCTATGTTTATACAACCTCTGAATATAAATTTCGCCAATATTGGCAATTTTCCATGCCTGACTCTAGACGCATTCATCTGTAACTTCCGTTCATTATGAATTCTATCTGGAACGTTTTACATGCAAAATATTCTATTAATATCGAAATATAACAGTTAGAACACGCGGTTTCAATTTAATTTGTTATAACTATTGGGAAATTCTTGAAATTGTGGTGGCCGAGAAGAGACGCATTCGCCGCTTGTTTACTGTATAGGAGGCAGTCATGAGTATCGGTATAACCTCCAATGCGCCTAGCTATCGTCGCCGCCTCCACCATGGCATGTGCACTGGCCATCGTGGGCCGGTGTTGTCGCGTTTCCTGTTACACCACGGGTGCAGTCGAGTTTAATCAATTATCTCCGTGCCAGCTTGTTAGCGTTAATTAATCTCAACTCGACTAACATGGAAATAACGTTATTATCGTTCGTGATTGCTGTTGCAAAAATAAAGTGCGGTGTTATGATTGCTCATTGTTGCTTTTCACGCTTTTGTGGAGTTATTGATTCATTTAATTTGATTTTATTATGAGAATGAACTCACTCAATGTTTCATTTTGATTTTTTTATATACGATAATGGACAATCACCTAATCTAACCTAAAAAAATCTAACCTCACTCTAGGAAATCAATATATATAATTATTAATGAAATATTAAAAGCGTCTAAACGACAAAGACTTGAAAATATGAATAATTCTCTTTGTCAATTCCTTACCATAGATATTCATCATAAATTTGGTAATTATTCGAACAAATTTTGGTGATTGCGGCATATATAATGACCGGATGTTGAGCCAACATGCCACGTGCCACGTGTGCATCTATAAATAATTCCGGTTATTACCCTCACTCGACTCTAAACCCACCCGCAGCCCACTGGGTTAATTGCACGCACATTAATTGCAAATAGCACTATAATTACCTAAATTATCTAATTATTTATGCGTGTATATCCTGCTCGTTTCCGCCATCAATTAATTTCCTTTTTTTTTAGTTTCGCAAAGTACATTGAAAATTAAAGTTTTATGGAAATTAATTTCAGGCGGATCATTAACAATTCCACGACAGTGAAGAACTTTTTCGCTGTTGGAAATAAATGAACAAAAGCAAAATGAACACGAATGAAACACGCTACCTCCCGCTGTCGCAGATGCAGCCACAAAGTTGACTAACTAAGTCTGCCACCACACAAAGTCCCTTTCGGAAAAAATTGCGAGAATTGTTTCTTGTGCGAATTGTACACCTAGATGTAGAAAAAAAACCTACGAATAGTAGACAGGAGTGGATGGCACAGGGACGTAACTGCGTACTTGTTACCGCTTGCTGTGCGGTTGGTTTGGTACCCAGAGACGGCGAAAACTGTGACTAATGTCACGAAATTAATTAATTAAAAAGAGCAAATGGATGCGCAACCACCACGATGGCGCCGCCACTCCAAACCCGCCAGTGGTGGTGGGCCCCACCGCCGAGTAAGAACTCTAGCGGTAAATTAGAAATAAAGTTTTAATGCTCGTAATTCTCTTGCGCGTGGAAAATGAAGGAAAATGAAGAGGAATCGCCCTTGAGATAGAAGCATGGCGTTTTTCAGCGCGTGCTCTAATGCCGCGGGTGCTGTAGAAAAAATGAATTGCTTCTCATCTGCAACAACACACCATGTATCATATATTTTCACCCGGGACTAAATTACTTCGTTTTTTACAAATCAGCAAAGGTCGGCTTTTCACATTCATTTTTTGCGTTGATTTTATATTTTAGGAAGATTTAATCGGGATTTTATCTCATTTTGAATTCATTGCGAAATAATATTTGCATGGTTGTGGGATTTTTGTTGGTTATTTCTGAAAAGTATTGTGAAACATTTGAACAAAACGTTTTACCATCAACATTGTAAATTTTTAATTTTATTTATTTATTCAACAACCTTTTTCTACCACATAGTGGTGTAAGGGAATAGTAACTTTCACCCGGCCCAATCCGGCCTCGCTACTGATGATGGTACTTGCTCTGAATTTTTTGTGCATATGGTTTTTTCCAGGGACCGTCGTTCGCGTTTTTACCGCGAAATCAGCCGCAGCCGCTTGTTGAGTGGTAAGACCAAGTGGTCACCCATCCAACGCCTAGCTATGTCCGACGTTGCTTACCTGCAGTGATCTAACGAGCACCGAGCTCCATAATGCGGCAAGCCGCCGCTAATGTAAATTTTTAATATACCTGTTTAATTTCAGATTTTTATTTTTGTATTTTAAAACTATTTTCTACAGTTGAAGAAATATCTGTAGCAATACGATTTCCAAGAATATCTAGTAAAGAAAGAAAACTCGAAATTCATCTCAAGATGTCAACGTGAGTCGATATATGATAGGTTATGTTAGGTTAGTTATATTTTAAAGTGTAATGTTTAATTGAATTCTGAAAGGTAAGATGTAATGCCAACAAAGGTTACTTACTATAATTGATAGTATCGATACCGACATATCCAATGAAAGTATCGATACTTCTCAATATCAGAGTACAGAAAAACGACCATGGCCAATTACCAATGGAATTTCAAAATACTTTTTGAATATAATCGAATGATTTGGGTGAAACACGATATTAGATGTTGGTGAATAACGTATGGCAAATGTATGTTTTACAGATTTATTACAAAAATTGTACAACGTACGTTTCGCTTTGTAGCATCGTCAGGTAGCTTTTCAGTCTTTTCAGTGCTTTGAAAAAATATATAAATAATTATAAATACCAATATTATAACTTGATGACAGTAAGATAAACCAAAACACATATGCAATAAACACGTCTGGAAGTGATGCATTTAAATATTTGTAACTCGCAAAATAAAACTGCAAATCCAAAATGCAAAATGTTTTTCAATTTATTTGAAGTATGCCGAATATGCAACAATAGAATGTAAAATGTTGTTTGCAGCCAATGGAGAAATATTTAATTTAAGTTTTAATATCTTTTGAAGCTTTTGCACGAGAAGAAAAAAGAAAACACTTCGCAAAGCAATATCTTGAGCTTATATAGCATATAAGGCTAAGTATGCGTACATGAAAGCTGCCTGCACTTGCCAAGTAAAATCAGGAATCTCCTTCCGCTGCGAAAACCAGCAGCGCAGTCCGATTTGCAGTCGTCGCGGCAGAGCTGCGATAATAAAAGTTTGCGAGCGTAAAACGCACATCGCATATGAATAACATTTATCTGCATCTCACAATTCGCAATTTAAGTTCACCATGCATTATGCAGATCGATTTAAAATGCATGTGATATAAATCTCTCCACGTACGTTCTCTTCCTCTAACCGCAATTTATTTAACTAAAAACCAAAACGAAATTAAACGTAATTAAACGAATCCCATCTTAATTAAAAACATTAATGATATATAATTTTATAATAAAATACGCAATTAAATATTAAAGTTGAGTTTGTTAGCAAACCGTTTATTTAAACGTGCTCAAGCTTTTTCTTTCTTATATCAAAAAAAAAACAACGAACTGGTAAATGAAGCTCGTTAGTACTTCACTCCGTTCATAATTTTGATTAAAAACTATTTTCTCATAACACTGAGTGTAAACAACCATTTTAATTTATGCATTTTGAAAATATTTGCACGCACAACATTCTTCGTCGTTTTGAGTTTATTTTGGTATGGAACATTTTTTTTCGATTTTTAATTCTCGTTCGATTGTAAGCTTAACCCGTTCCCCTGGACAATGCTGGCCTTTGTCCCCTTCATAAACCAGTGTGGCCTTTAATTTTAATTCCATAGGCGTGATTTTTTCCCTCCTGCTGGATGCGTGAATTGCTTCCTTTTCTTATCGATTCTCGCTGGCTCTCAGCGTGTGTGCGATTTTTTCGGACGCCCAGGGAAAACGGCAGGAAAATCGGCAATGCGGCACACAATTATTCAGTCCGGGAGCGCTCACCGAAGTGAAATTCTATTTTTTCTCTGGCCTACCTCTGGCGTGCCATGTGCCGCTTTTTTAATTAAGTTCCGCGGGATGGTTTGTTTTTAATCGCAGCGGATTAGTTAACGCGTGCAGTGGGATTTAGGAGTCATATTTTCATCTGTGATTTAACGAGTTTTAATGAGCCATTTGTTATGAACTGCTTTTCTGGTAATTGTCATCAAAATTGGTCTTTGTTTATACCTGAAACAATTTAAATTTAATCTGATATAACATGCAACGTCCCGAGTTCAAATCACGGTGGGGATGTATAGCAAAATGAATTCTTCATCTTCCCAATAGCTCTAATATGACTAATTACATTGAAAAAGAATTGAATAGAGCTACTTACCAAGAGTCGGAGCTTGATAAACTCAAATAAAAAAAATCGGAATCGGAAATTTGTTATATATTATCCCAATTAAACCAAATTTGGCATAATATGGCATAATTTAAGCTATTTTCCCAACGTAACCTATTTTCCCTTAATTTAGCTTCATATAACCTAATCATATATCTTCATATAACCTGACAAATATGAAGTGGTCCAAAATTTTAAATACCTTGGAATCTCATTGAACAATGAAGGAAAAAAATAAATCAGAACTACAAGAAAAAATAAACAATCTAAGCAAAGCATATTTCACTCATAAAAAGTACTAACAAGCAAGAGATTAAAGAATCAAACAAAAATCAAAATATACATGACATTGGTAAGACCAATGATGTTATATGCAGCTGTAACAATGACACTAACGAAACTACCAGAGGAAGAAATAAGTAGAATTGAAAGAAAAATAGTACGATATATAACTGGACCAATTACCACAAATGGGATAAAAAAAAAGAAAGACAAATAAAGAAGTGGAGGAAGAACTAAATGAAGACACAATTATTAAAAGAATAAAATACCAAAGAATAAGATGGCATGGTCACATATGGAGGAAAAATGACACCGAAACTGTCAAACAAATAATGGAATGGCGACCCACC
Source organism: Mimaenictus wilsoni (assembly GCA_027575185.1). Lineage (NCBI taxonomy): Eukaryota > Metazoa > Arthropoda > Insecta > Coleoptera > Staphylinidae > Mimaenictus > Mimaenictus wilsoni. The sequence continues at coordinate 27,804 of JAODAC010005108.1, forward strand.
AGTAGGCGAAGAAGAGGAAGACACAAGTCTGCATGGTTAAACGAGGTGGAAAAAGACGTTGAAGCGATGGAAATAACTAATTGCAAAAGAAAAGTAAAAAACAAACACGAATGGAATGGTTGAAATGATTCCCTCTAAAATATACAGAATCTCAGCTAACGTCAACGTCGAACTGGAATCTTGTACAACCGGAATTTGATGAGCAGACATCTGGCATACGTTCCGCCAAAGGAAGGGAAATGATCTCAAGATGCACAAGAGCGTGGATAGGACCGAGCAGAATTGGGATTAATCTTGCTACGCGCAAGCTGGAAACAGCAGCGTTTTAATTGATTAATCCGTTGTTTAATCCTCGACAACATCTACGTCTTAAATTCACGCTAGAATTACACGAAACAATGCTAAAGTATCTCGAATATTCTCTCTCCCACTCACTACAGCTAGTCTCTGGTAAAAATATGACAGAAAAGAATCAACGAGGTGGCAGAGAGAAGGTGAATTTGTCAATTTGCCTTCGCGTGCGGGAACCGATGATTACGGACGACATCCTGGTAATTGAGTGCACTTCTCCGATGGAGAGGCTCGTGCTCATCACTTGGGTGGAGGATGGTACAGGAGGGTTGAGAAGAGTTGGGTGTTGAGGGGGTTCTAGTGGAGAAAAGCGTTGGAGAGGCGGCAGCATAATGCCAGCAATAAGAATGCTGATCTATGCCGAAACTTGAATGGATGGTGGAGTGGGCCAGAGCTCGGTGAGAGTGTGTCGATAAGGGGGCTGAGAAAGAGAGTGTTGTTGGAGGCAACGTCGGGCGCACTTGGTCGTTGTGTTGAAGGAGAGCAACGCCTGCCAGGGGTGGCGGCGCCAGCTTCAAATTCGAGTGGATGATGATGTCGATGCCCTGCGGCGGTGGTGCACACCGGGCCATGCAGCAACCCATCATCAACGGGCGCGCCTTGGAAATTTAAATATTTAATGTTAATGTGCTTCCCAAGTCTGCGCATGACATCGTGGAAGTGCTGCAATCTATTTTATTTTATTACAAACTTTTCGTTTTTGATTTTTCATATTTCTTTATTGCCTGAGTTTTATAGATTAAGGTCTTTGTTTGCATTAGATTTATAAATTTGAAGCTAATTTTTGAGGAGAATACGATTCGAAAAATGAAGGTTAAATAGGACTGGAAAGATGTATTACTAGGTCAGGCAAATTTTAAATTGCTTGGAATTAATTAAGAGTATGTTAGGAGTATACCTCTTATTCTCAGAGTAGATCTAAGACCCCTATAAAAGTAGCCGCTCCCCTAGTTAGTACTAGGCTAGCAACGCCCATAAAAAACCTAAAATTTTCATTTCTATTGTACGGTATGCTAAAGTTTCACATGCCAATGTTGGAAATGCTACAACATTAAAAATTTTGCATGCTTCCAAATGCTGAAAGCATTAAAAAATAATTACGAACTTTTTAAAATTCTTTTTCCTTTAATTTTTTTTAGATTAAAACATGGGTTGTTTTTGCAAATTCGTTTTTACGTTATATTTCACAATGACTACAGTAATTCTTGGTATATGTGGGCATACCAATACAAACTGCAACTAATCGAGGATCCACTTTTATTATATTTGGCAATGTTAAGTCACTTAGTACATTACATGTTTTACTTATTTATTACAACTTTCGTACAAATTGTATTCATCATCAAGCACTGTCCCACTTTTTATTGCAACGTAGTATAGTCCGCGCATAGAATATTCTTATTATCATATTAATATATAAGTTTTCATGTTGTTGTAATAATTATACTTAGTTTCTTCTATATATCATTCCTTATCATTGTTTCTCAAGGCATCGGATTTGCTTCATAAATTTTCAACAATTCTAAAACCATGTAAATCATTCTTTCTGATTACATCTTACAAATACTTCAATTTTTAACCCAATATTAACGAAGCATCTAAAAAATTAAGAAAATGAGAAAAATCGCAATTTCTTATATAACTTCAATCAGTCCTTCACTTATATTGGGATTATTTTCAACCCAATACCTGAACGACGAACCCAATTATAACTCTGATGAGAAATTTTCAACCAACAAAAGCCAAGAGCACAAAATGAGGATATAGTACAAAGTCCGTCGGCTTTTTTTTACAACCAAGTGTATTTGCCGTCGTGGCCCAGCGACTTGGGCATTCTGGGAGCAGGCAAACGCTCACACGCTTCAGATATAAAATATGAAATGAAATGAGAATTTATCTCAGTTGCTCGAGCACTCACACACGCCTGTAAATAAAAATAAATTATTCGCGTGCGCTGCGGGGTGAAATAGCCATTTCATTGTTAGATTTGCAGTTCTATATGTTATAAAAACATATTTTAATCTTTTGCGCCTCGACGCTTGTATATTTTATACGTTTTTATACGATCCGGCCAGCTCGTATTTTGGCGCGGTGAGCAACGACCGCATAAGACTCCGAGGAGAGTTGAAAAGAAATGGCTCAAGTATAAAGCGATATTAGTTATTTGGGCTAACAACTTTCTGCTCTGGGACCGAGGAAAACGCTATTGTCATATACCATTCCCAAGTTAGGAGTTTGGGTCATTACAATTTGATTTAAAGAGTTAATAAAATCAATATACGCGACACGAGCATGTTTTATATTAGTGTTTACTGCTCACTATATAGATCGATGGCAATAAAATGAAGATTTATATCATCCAGACTCCAGTGTCTTAATAGAATTTTAATTAAATACGAGAAGAATAAATAAATCAATTTATAATAGTCATATTTAGATATGTTTTGTTTGTTTATTGTAATTTTTCAAATGAATTTGTTTTAAGGGTCCAAGCTGTTGCATATGAAGTTACCTAGTTTAATTGAAGATATTAATCACGAATATTATTTCAATATGTTCCCAGAGTATTTCAAGATTAATTAATTATGAAGAATATTTCATCATAAACAATAGGGTTTATTATCTAGATATAATCCAAAAAGTACGTTTTTGTAGCTATTTTATGTTAAAATGGGTTTATCACTTTATATTCATAAAAATGTCCGTTTTAATGTATGTTTTTGAGTGTACTAGATAAATCATTTTTTAACAGGACGCGATGTTATTGCAATATTTATAGTTTTTCCCACATTATTTTATATGTAGGATTATTCTACATCGACTATGGTCAAGATTTCATACTGATTTATTTTAATATAAATGCATTATTTTGCAAACTTCATTAATTACAATTCAGTTTTCTAAAGGAAATATGTACGATTTACAACAATATTTCAATATTATTTTTTATCTTTCCCACTATGCACTCAACTTGTGTTTGATTAAATCTTGTTTTTAAATGTACAAAATAGGCTAAGATAAAAATATGTACACAATTTAAATAAATAAAGCGTTTATTAAATAATTTCAAGTGTGAACATATTTGCCATTCCTAATAATAGTCTATTTCAACAATGTTTACAAAATATTGCTGTTATTAATCCCTTTTTATTTTTTATATGTATTATGGTGTGAATAACAGAAGTATTCCCGTAAATTAAAGTATTATTAAATATTTACTTTCGGATAGACTGTATTTTGTTTGTTATAAACGATAGTCTGAATGTTTATCGTCGTGAACTCTTTTAAAAATTATTGCTGGTCACCATGTTTAAATATTACACAAATTATCACTTAAATCTATGTTGGACTTGCTGGACCCTTCTCAGAGTGCTTTAAATTGCAACTTTAATACTAATTATTAAAAAAAATAAGTATAAACTGTTGTTATTCTCCGTAGTAATTTAATTCAGTTAAAGTAGTGGTTCTAAAGTTGATATACTGAAGTGGTGATGTACTGGGCGTCGATAAACTTATCTTGACGATGTACTGCCCTAGCCGTTGAAAAATCCAGGGCGATGAAACTAGAACTTTGTAAAAAGTAAATATTCTATTCTTCTAACACAAAAGGTCTGCAAGCCTAGGCCCATCATAATTATCAATGCAACTAATGCAAGTAGAAAATATAAGAAATTCACTTATATATA
>JAODAC010005119.1:5291-94993 GCA_027575185.1 Mimaenictus wilsoni
TGTCCATAAGGCGACATAAAAATGTATGTAACACGAAAACTAGAAGGGTGGAGCACTTGTACGTTGCACCAAAAAATGGAAGAAATAGCTGAATACAAATATGCAAGTCTGAGATTTTTGCGATTTTTCTAAAGGCCTGTGGAGCCGACCAAAGTTTATAATTTTACGTGAGACTTGCCATAAGCTGATTTAAAAATGAAACTAACTCGGGAACTAGAAAAGTGTAGCGATTGTAAGCCACACTAAAAAATGAAAAAAATAACATCATACAAATACGCAAGTCCGCAATTTTCGCCATTTTTCTGGCAGCCTGTGGAGCCGATCAAAGTTTAGAATTTTACATGAGACTGTCCATAAGGCGACATAAAAATGTATGTAACACGAAAACTAGAAGGGTGGAGCACTTGTACGTTGCACCAAAAAATTGCAAGAAATAGCTGAATACAAATATGCAAGTCTGAGAGGTTTGCGATTTTTCTAACGGCCTGTGGAGTCGACCAAAGTTTATAACTTTACTTGGGACTTTCCATAAGGTGATATAAAAATGAGCCTAACTCAGAAACTAGAAAAGTGTAGCGTTTGCAAGTCGCACCAAAAAAATGCAAAAAATAGTAGAATACAAATATGCAATTCTACGATTTTTGTGATTTTAATCGTGCTCTGTAGAGCCGATTAAAGATCTCGATAATTTGCGAGTAGATGAAGTAGCCATAGGGAAATCAAGTTTACCACATAAAATTTATACATACGAAAGGACGACCCCCGTGTCGGGTTCGGTCAACTATAAGGTGCAAAAGCTCAAACATGTTCCAAATTAAAGAACAAAATTAAAGTATCGATTTTCATATTTCGAATTTTTTGATAACACATATATCAATACTTTCATTCAATAATTAATACCAATTATATCAAACGTCACTGATTCGAAATGAAATATTTGATCTCCAACCTTTTCCTTTATTCATACCATAATTGAACTCTGAATCTTTTAAATTAAATTGAGTTCGAGATGTTAATATTAAACCTCTTAATTCATAAATCATATCCCTCGCAAATCGCATTAGAATGAATATAAGATGATTGCGATGGGAGTCAATACGTACGTGTATAGCCGAATGACTAATTCGCATTACGCATTCCAATTTAATTGAATTCCATTATACGAAATAAGGACATGGAACGCGCATCGCCGAAATAATGATGAGTTCCAATCGGAGCGTTTTACCGGTTGATGGTTTCGGTTAATATCATATTCGAAGGCAGCCCGAAATGCATGTCAAAGCTATTTTCGTCATTTGTTGCGGCTGGTTGCAATACCGATACTGTACCGCTCACATGACTCCTAAACCTATTATTTCCAGCTGTGGTTGAGCTAGTACTGATAGAACGAAGCAATTAGAATAAAATATTGCATTTAAATCATCATAACACACGTCAAAAATGATCACGCCTGATAGAAGTCTGGCAGATATCTTCTAATTAAATTAAACGAATTAAAGTGGATCTGTTCAATATTGAAATTGCTAAAAGGTACCGAAATACTGCTAGCGTGTCTACGACTATCTCTCTCTCACTCACGAATACTGCCCTGAGAGAGACGGAAGGCAGACAGACGGGTGCATTTACGTTACCGTTACGTAACGATGCGGTTTACCCTCCACTAAGAAGTTATCACTTCAAAACCTATATTTTATCATGAAATATATGTGGTTTACAGTAGATTGTTGATTGGCCAACATTGTGAAGTTTACCTACATTATTTATTTACGTATATTTATTTCCACTTGAAAATATAAGGTACACACATCGTTTTGGTGCATTGAGTGTTTATTGGGTACACATATGAAGCAAACTAATTATATTTACAACAACATGTTTTATACGTTTGTCGTTGACCAAAATTTACATAAGTTTTAATTGTTTCATTTAGTGTCTGTCGTTCATGGGTATTTTAAAGTTTCGTTCGTTTCATGAGTAGTTTAAAGTTTTTCGAAAACCTCTATTCTAACAGAAAAAATTACAATTAAACAAGTAAAAAAGAGGAGTGCGTTCTTGACCACACGCCTGCAGTGTTAGTTTTACGCCTAGTATGGTCAAAAGCATGTATATTCTTATTGTTTAAATATTTTCGTAAGTAAATTCATCAGTAATTACTGTGATTGATTTTAAGACTGCGACAATTGGCTTATTATATGAGAAATAAGATACTTCTGTTTTGGAATGAAGATTAGAAGTTATAGTAGATAGCACTTAATTTCTTAACTTACTCTTGTGCATCACACATTTTGATGTTTAAATTTCGGAGATCAATCAAAAGTCGGAATTTCTATTATCATTATCTTCTGGCACTATTAACAGTCCTCTTAACGTGCTGCTAACTTGTGATATAAAAACATATAGTATATATAATTAGACCTTTATTATTAGGAACATGTATTATCGATAGAGAATGAGTTCTTTGGTATGCATAAACAATTTCATTCAATGTATGAAGTCTAATAGCACATGCTGATACTATACTATAAAAATACTATAAAAATGATTTTACGATACGTTTATTTTTTGCTTTCTGTTTGACACTTAGATATGAAGTCATATTTTTATATTTACATACTTTATAGAAGAAGAGTTGCTTAATCTAATGGCGTTAATCCCTGGACAATAACACTGACCTGTCTTTAGTTATCCCATGGTCAACATATTTAAAAATTTGTTGATTGTCACATATATTTACCAGGACAAATTTAAACTTCTAACAAATTTGACAAATTTAAAACATATAGAAATAACGACACATACTTATATTTACACACGTTATAGAAGAAGGATCTCTTAATCTAATGTCGTGAATCCCTAGTTCATATCACCGATCTTTCATATGTTAATCCACTAACAAACATATGTAAAATTTGCTGATTCGTCAATATATCGCTATGTAAGTTACTTTCAACAAATTTGAAATTTTGAAGCACTTAGAAATGAAATCACATTCTTATATTTACATACTCTATAGAAGAAGAGTTGCTTAATGTAATGACATTAATCCCAAGTCGATATCGCCGATCTGTCATAACTTAATCGGCTATTGAAATTTTTGAAATTTTGCTGGTTCGTCAATATGTCGCCATGTAAGTTACTTTCTACAAATTTGAAGTATTTAGAAATGAAGGCACATTTTTATATTTTCATACTCTATAGAAGAAGAGTTGCTTAATCCAATGACATTAATCCCAAGTCGATATCACCGATCTGTCACAACTTAATCCACTATTGAAATTTTGCTGGTTCGTCAATATATCGCCATGTAAGTTACTTTCAACAAATTTGAAAATTTGAAGCACTTAGAAATGAAAGCAAATTCTTATATTTACCTATTCTATAGAAGAAGAGTTGCTTAATGTAATGACGTTAATCCCAAGTCGATATCACAGATCTATCTATCGAAAATCATTGAGAATTTGCTGATTCGCCACAATTATCGCCATGTAAATTACTTCCTACCAATTTCAAAATTTGAAGCACTCACAAATGTCGGCACATTCCTGTATTTACATCTATTATAGAAGAAGAGCTGCTTAATCTAATAAAGTTATTGCGAAGTTGTTATCACTGATCTGACGTATGTCAAACTATCTAAAATTTTGAAAAATTGATGATTCAACTATACACCTATACTTAAAATACTTCCAACAAATTTCATAATCTCGGGCATTTGCAAATGCTAACACATTTCTATATTTACACGTTTATAGAAAAGGAGTTGCATGCTATCATGCTATTTCTCCCAAGTATATATCATTTATGTGCCAAAAGTTATACCACAAATAATTCATGACATATTTGCTCATCGCTGCTCCTGTCTCTTTTAAAATTTAAACACCACATTTTACTGTCATAATTCGTCAAAATGAAATTTCAAAATTTCTAACTTAATTAATGCCATAAATGTGAAGATTCATGATCGTAAAATTTCACCAATATAATATTTGGATAGAGAATTTATGTTATTGACAGACATAATGGCCGGAGGACATTTATTGAATTGCCCGCAAAATAGTGAAACATTACCGCGCCGCATGTGAATTTTAGGACATGTGTCGCCATTGCAGTCGTGAATTACGACCGCGAGTGAATTTACAGAGAATAATCATTTATATGCTTAATGATTGTGCAGGCACGCACTGATTCAAGTACTGGTGAGTGCACCGAAAAAAAATCTATATCCAAATTCCGGCAACACTGTGTAATTACATCGAGTTCTAATGCGCGACCATTGTGGACTTAGCATTTGAGTGCACTTCCGGTTGTGATTTACCAGACAAAAGGTAAGCGCAGGAACAGAGAATATGTAATGCGTCCTCGGTTTCCCTGCGTTGTTTGATGGTAGGGTGTGCGCCCGCGTGCCAAACGGAAACAATTAGTATGTCCGCTAATTACGATTTTCGACGCGTTCCTCTAGGCGCCCCCGTTGCATCCCTCTTCCAGAAGCATTCTGTGTGTGGGTGTGTATGTGTGTGTGTGGCGCTCGGAGGGGTGCATCAGCCGACCTGAACGCGTGCTCGCGGCGAGATAAAGCGCCCTTTCTGCCCAGCCACGTGCCAATTTCGCGGGCGTAAGTTACGCGCGGGCAAATCAAACACATTTCTGTTTGTAGTGGCGCCGTGGTGTAAGCGTCGGGTAGTTTCGTGTAGCAGAGGGGTGAGAACTAGATGGTAGCAGTGGGTTTTGGTTATGTCAACTTCAAATGCACGCGCCGCGCACCGCCGCGCACCGCCAATCTCGCGAATGGCAGAATTGTGCGCCCCGCCGCCACCGCGTTGGCGTTGGTGCAGCAACTTGCCTTAACACCCTGTCCTAATACCACCGGCATCAAACGCACAATTCCGCAGCCTAACTGTTCTCATTTGCATTCATAGTCGGGTGGGCAAGTCTGTCTGCTAAGCGCATGCGACGCGCCAAACCAATTCAGTTGTATAATGCCTCCTTGTGCCTTGCACTACGCATTCATTTCATAGCCACCTACTAGCACAGCCGCCCCCTCTTTGGAACTGTCAGACTGAGTTGCTGTTGTTTGCGAAATTGTACTTCCAAAATGTGAATGGCTTTAGTTTGGCATTGCAGGGAACGAATGGGTATGACATAGCTACCTTAGATCTTCAATCGTACAATAGTTGCTGAAATTTATCAATTTGTGTCTACACCTATTTCGGACTAATATCATTCTTTCTTCAAAGAATTAAAGTGGAGCAGTTACAACTTCTAGGGTCAACTTATATCACCACTTCCGATCCACTATCACCACGTCATGATACTTATTCGAAGGGCCGATTTTTACTAGTCCTTCAGATATGTATGGTTCTTTTTGAGACTACTTAAGCCGATACCCAAAATCAGTTACTATCACCACTTCTTGGATCAGATTATTAATCTCAATGTGAATTATTGAACCACTATAAAGTGTAACATTAGAACAGAAAACAGAGGTCAGATCTAGAACATGTTTGGGTCTGTAAATTGGATTCCATAGTACCAGTCTGAATAATCTGTCCTTGCGATGCAAGTTTTGAAGGCTGATCGTCTTTTAACAGATCTTCAGTATTATAAATGATCTATAAGTGTATAAAGAATCTACAAAGGATCTCATACTTTTTCCTGATTCATCACTTTATGATATTTGTTCGAAGGACCAATTTTTACTGGTCATAGATTCTTTTTGGGATTACTTCATTGCGCAAGAGCAAATCTATGCAGGAGCATTACATTACCATGCACTCTAAAGACCAAAAAGTTAGCCCTGACTCATGTCCAGCCTTACAAAACCACAATAAGTCATCATATAAAAACTTAGACACGCAGTGATTCCTTGAATAAATGCATGCATCACCTCAAATTCATACACGTATTGTGTGAATGCCAGCAAGCAACCTACGCCTAACAATTGCATACATCTGCCTCGCAAAATAACCTGCTAATATATTCGCAACGTGCGAATCACCGGATGTCTTACACTCATGCCAATGGGTGCCGTGGACGTGCCACACATTTTGCGTGGACAATTAGCCGCCGATCGTGCGCCCAAACAAGTCACCTTGTCCGATTTCGAATATTGCGGACTTCCTCGGATCGCCCGTATGCCTTCAAAAACTGATGGACGTATCTGAACGCGTCCATCATGCCTTCATACCTCGAACGTGCCAAATATTGAACGCCACGGATAAGCAGGAAATCACCAAATAGACACGTACCCCATTTGCGTCGAAGGTACTTGCATCTACCTTTAAGACGCATCTGTCGCCGTATTTTCAGCGAGTCGTGCATGAAATAAAGTAGATTCTCCACCCTACGAACATACTTCATTCAGTAAGTCATGCGTCGCGTCGACAGAACGTGTGTTTACTGCGGTACTTTAATCCAGTACGACTTGAATACATTCGGGGATGGTTGTATTACAGCGTTGGGTATACGCCTTTGCCAGTCAAATTCCCATTTCTAATTCCACTTCTTGTCCAAACGATGCGATCGTTTAGCACAGTGGGCATTATAGCTATTATAACCATTACTGGGTAATGTCGCATGGTTACCAACATGGAGCTACAATCTATTTTCACGCCCTTCTATTTCAAGATCATATTGGCCTAATGTACTCCCGATAAATTTGTAATCTGAAACTTTGTAAGCCGTAACTTTTTTGTTTCAACTTCAACAGGCCCTGACTTAAAGACCTAAAGCCGTTAGAACCAAAAATCGTTTCGACCTTGGCAACCCTGGGATGTGCATTGAAGTAGGTAAGTTGGGAATATGCCTGTACGTTTGGCAAACATTCGCATTGCATATTCAGAGAGCTGTAGTTTAATTAGAAATTCAATGAGCGACATAAAGTCAGCTAGTGCATTTTGAGCGCAGAGTTGCTTAAGACACATATGTTGCTCTAACCACCTGCAGAGGAAGCTGCTTTTTAAGCAATTCCTTTCAATTATAAGCAGCCAAACGGGCATGCACGACGAGGTAATCCCTTTATTGGTGCTCGCTAATACTGAGCTGTTCAACCAATATTGAGCAGTAAAATTTATTTGGGTACTTTCACAATGTGTTTCCAATGAAAATAGAACTGGTCGAAAAAATTACACGTGCAATTGCAATCATATATTATACTGTTCGGCAAAGTGGTTTGCTCAGAAGGGTTGAAGTGATTTGGCTTAGTCAATAGCTATATAATTCTAGAATATTTCGTCAAATTTTCAAGTCGATATTGAATCAAATTTGAATATGAAAAATTCACATGGCATGATTTTTTTAAATATCTTTTTTTGTGAAGCCTTAGTGACCATTTCAAAAATTTAATATATTTAGAACTAGTCTTATATCAATAGCTAAACTATTCAAGAATATTTCCTCAAAATTTTAAATCGATATCGGCAATATGTATGAAGTTTAAACTCTATTTTCTCGCAACATCGTTTTTCAGTTTTGCGTACTCGATTGAGACTATTCAAATAAACCGAATGGGCTGAATCGTAGCTCGTTTTATAGATAATTAAATTCTCTACAATATGACGTTAATTGTTTTTTGTAAAAATATACATTTACATATTTTTTCTTAATTTAAAATCGAATTTGTATGCGAAAAATGCACTTTAAATTTAAAACTGTTTAAAAATATGCTATTTTAAGTTTGTATTGAAAATACTCGACGTCATATTCAAGCAAATTTTATAAATCTTACAATATATTTTTCATTTTCCGTTACTGTTAAAAGGTCAGGACGTTAGAGTGTACGCAGTAGAGCAGTTCAACAAACAATTTACAAATGGCAGCAATTTTTTTGATCTTGAAAAATTTGCACTGTGCTTATGAAAACATAAAATTGTAAGCAATCCCTTTCAATTACAAGCACCCAGAGGGACATACATCAGGTAATCTCTTTATTGGGGTTCCTCGAGGCCATTTTAAGGCAACTAACGCAGAGCTGTTCAACTAATATTGAGCAGTAAAATTTATTTGATTCAACAATGCGTGTTTCCAAGGAAAATAGAACTGGTAGAAAATATTGCACGTGCAATTGCAATCATAAATTATACTGTTCGGGGGCAAAGTGATTTGCAAAGGGTTGAAGTGGTTTGACTTGGTCTGGCGCCACCAATCCTATTTCCGAGATTTTTATTTAGTTAGATGTGCATTTACCATTTGAGGGCACTACCTGAGGGAAAATCGATGGGAAGTCACAAGAGCTTATCTCAGGTACAACAATATTCACTTAGTCATAAATGAGTAATAAATACGGAATAGCGGAAATGTCACGTTGAAAAGTTAAAAGTCATCGTAGTCATATCCTTGGGTAGAAAATTGGCGGGAAAAAATGGGCTCTGCATAGAGGCGCTCAATTAAACATGCACGCAAACACTTAGCCGTATGAATTCTTAATGCGTGATTTACCCCGGCGCGTTCGAGGTGGAGAATACGTAAGTTCGGCGCTGCCAAAAGCGGTGGCGGCCACAATGGGCTTTGAAGCGAGCGCCTGAATGCACTAGCAGGGTTGTGCCATGCAAATGAAGGATTCAGTGATAGTGCGGAAAGCGTTGGTCCGCAATGAGCTGGTGTTGCGCCACCAGCACCCTTACTTACAGATTGCAAAGGGGACGGTCCTGCCGCTCACCGTGCACGGATTCGACGCCGGCAGGCATTTGTATAGGTGTATGTGGGGTGGTCCGGAGGGTTGTGGGGTGTAGGAGGATGGCAGGATGCCGGGGACGTGGTGAAAACATTGTTATTGTTGTGCCGCCCCGAGACTGAATGTTTCGACAAATTGCCCAAATAACACGTGTACGTGCGGCGAGCATGTGCCGCCACCTCACAATGAGTTATACGGCGTGCAGCCGCCTCCCGGCACTCAGCGCCCAGTGGGGAATCTTAAATCGACCCAACTCTGTGAGTGTGCTAAAAAATAGACATTTCACGACTTTTTATCCTTGATTTTACGATATTTAGAATAATACTATCGTAATGAATATTACACGGTTAGATAGCTTAACTCTTTTGTTTTAATAATCAGTAGTTAAATTTAAAAACTTCTTTTTTTACATAAAGTTATCATGGGTTGACTTTGCCCTTTGCTGGTGATATGAAAGAGCAATATAACTTCAACGAGTCATATATCAGCAAATTCACTGTTTCATGATCTATCAAATGGTGTATAGGCTATTAATATCTTGATGGTGTAAGACCCTGTTTTGAGGGTGTATATAAGAGCGCGCAGTGAATAGCATGTAAATTGTCCGTATACGAGTTACTATTCTGCGTAAATTCGCTCGACTGAGTAGCGCACACCTCGCACATTGCAACTCGTATATGGACAATTTACCTACAATCCACTACGCGCTCCTATATACACCCCTAAAACAGGATCGTATACCAACAGCATATTAATAGGCTACACACCATTTGATAGACTAAGAAACACTGAATTTGTTGATATATGAGTCGTTGAATACATATTGTTTTATCATATGTCCAGCAAAGGGCAAAGTCTACCCATGATAACTCTATGTAAAAAAAGAAATTTGCAAATTTAACTGCTTATTATTAACGCAGAAGAGTTAAGCTATCTAATGGTGTATCAATCATTATGATAGCGTTATTATGAATGTGGTGAAATTAATAATGAAAACACGCGAAATGTGTAGTTGTAGCAATCACGCGGCACTGCTTAGATTTACGTCGCAGTTTTACAAAATTTGCCCATTGGGCGGCGGTTGCGTTGTGTTTGCGCTCGCCGTGGTTTTGTGCAACGTTTGGTATGCGTCGTGTGTCGCTCCAAAGCAAGTGAGATATACTGTCGGAGGCCCCTTCAGCCTGTCGTGGCACTGGAGTGCAGTCGCAGTCATAGAGCACGCCATTAATTACCTCCGAAACGATTAATTATTTATTTCATTGTGTATTGTGTGCACGACGGTGGCGGCCACCAGCCAGCGGGCTAGGCTGCGTTTGCGTTTGATAGTAGCGTGCGCGTCGGCGGCGCACGTTCGGCTACCCAGGGCACGTTTGAAGCGCAAATAAATTTCGGGGGAGGTTGCAAATGATCGTGAAAGCAACGTGCGCAACGGCATGCCGGCGGACGCATTGCCTACACCCACACCTAAGCCCACGCCAGCGCGTTGCCTCAGTTTGGCTGGCGTCCTCGGTCGTCGATACAGTTTCGAGGCGCTCGAGGTGGAAAGAATGCTTTGCTAAAGGGTTAATTAATTATTTATATATGCGGCGGCAAGTGCATGTACCTACCTGTCTTTATTATCTGTGCGACGCGCCGTGAAGTACATGGAACACGCGCGTTGAATAACCCTTGACGATGTACCTCAACGTTGAGATATTGTTGAGCACTCTTCGATATATCGTAATCTTTTATTGATTAGTTGCGCCTTTTTTATGTAATGCTATTGCTTATTGTTAGTGCCTTAAATTTATAATAGTGCTTTAAATTTAAAACTGTGGACTTTTAAAATATTATTAAAAATCTCGACGTCATATTCAAGACAATTTAATACACTTTCCAAAAACGTTTTCGTTTTTCGTTTCCGATCAAAATTAAACACACTAGAGTGTACGCAACTGAGTCACTCAAAAACGGGTTGATATTAACTCCGTGGTATAAAATTCGTTTTTAAGAGATGTTTACATTCTCGAACAGTTAGTAGCACATCGCACATGACATACGGGGATTACAGGTTCATGTCCTGTCGAAGGCATTAATCATTTTCTCTTTCTAATTGTTGTAATTCGTGATTAACATCCTAAAAATTGCTTACACATGATTATTTGTTCATATTGATATGTCAAAGGCGGTCATACTTCATGAAAATACGATGGTAGTAGTGCGTTCTAGAATGTAAAAATCTCTTAACAAAATGTTCACAGCCCAATTCCGATGATTCATCCGTTTTTAACTTAAATATCTTATTTCTTCTTACATTTATTTACCTTTATTGATGGAATAACTCATATATATAAATAACTAAAATGCATTCTAAAAGATGATAATGATAGTTAAAGAATTAAAGAAATTTTCCAAAGTATGTCATCTGCAATAAAAAAATTATAGAGACATAAAGAAGGAAAGAAATCAACATTTTCGTAATTTTTCCTGGAGAAATCGCACTCGCTATAAATCACCTCTCGACGCCATCACGTACAGGCAATCGGTGTTAGTCCACCACGTTTCCCCCATCAGCGTCAAACATTTAGAAATTTTCATTCGAAATTATCTGCGTGCAATTCAACATTCAACTTTGGCGATCCCATATATGCGAGGATTCTTTCCCCTTCGGCCTGCTTCCAATTACACGCCGACGAAACGTGCGACCAACAGCTGTATCGCAAACATTTTCATATTTACACCCTGGCGCATCAGACGACGCGCGGGACGGTTAAAGAGGAAGAACGCAGAGAATACGACGCGATATTATCCAAGCCAAGCGCGCATCATCGCTGCAGTGTTTTGCACCTATCGGACGAGAGCAATATCTTCGTTGTGCCGTGGCCGCAAGGCGAAAGAGGTGAAAGAAACGCGTTCGCTGCAGCAGCCGAGAGAAAGGCGCATCTCTCACGAGAGATGCACACACCTGCGTAAGTTAATGCAATAGGAAGTTAGCAGCATATCTTTTAGGAGATAATTAATTATTGAAGTAAAACGGCTATAGGCGCTTGATGTGGGTAGTAAATTGGTGAATACGAGCCGAATTCAGGCGGCGTATAGCTCTGAAACTAACAATTTTACATTTCCTTGTTTTATAATCTGTGTATTGTTTCAACTTGTGAGATTGGCGATTTTATACTTACACAACTTACACATACTTATACTATACATATAAACAATTTCATGAGATTACTAATTCATTTTTATCCCAACTTTCCGAGTGTCGCTTACCGCTGTGAAGTTGGTAAAAAATGCAAGAAAAACAAAGTATTACAAATATCCATAAGAAAAAAAAAATCTCTAATAAATGTTTGAATTTTTTTTACCAACTTCATAGCGGTGTTTCTCTTGATAACGCCGTTGAAAAATTTTCTGCTAACTTCCTATCGATCACATATGTGATATATGCGCAGCGAGCAAATGGATGGCTTAACGGCGGTTAACGCAATTCAAATGCTAATAGCCAATAGCAACGTGTGTAACTATTCTTCGTGACGACGACGACGACACACGGCACGGCGAATGCATGGCAGCCGCTTATTGAAATGGACGCAGCGCGTTAATTGCATATTAGCACTGTAAACCACTCAGCATTTCCACGTCGTCGACCTCTGGAGGCGGCATGCGGCAACGGCGGCTGGCAAATCGAAACAAGTGATATATGCGAGCACTGCCGTCACGCCGCTTATTCAGTTTGCGAAGTTTCGCTATAAAAATTCCGCTTTGCGCGCCGCGCAAATCCCGAAAACCGAATTTCGTATTCATATTCACAATATGCACTTTACACTCGCCGCGTGCGCAAATTCATTGCTACGACACGCTGTCGATCCTCTTCTCAACCCTATGCCTTTCTGAGCCCTCCTACCATCGTGCAAATCGTCCAGATTCGAATTTAGATTTTAGATTTGCGTTTAACCAGAAACGATCCGCAATATGCTGCCGTCGAAGGAATCAAATCATCAGCGTAAAACTTTCCACGTTTCACTCCATTCGCACGAAGCGAGTGCGTGCGCGTATTAGGAAAGACATTCGACGAGTTTCTTCTGCAGATAAAACAAGTGATCTTTGTTGAAAGGTCTTTGAAGATGCGAAGTTAAAAAAGGCACGAGTTTTATGTCGCAAAACATGGCCGAAGTTGTTATAAAGTAAATTGGACTATTTTAACAAATTTGGGAGATGATTTTCACGTTTTTTTTTTCGGGTACTAAAACCTAAAACTCTTTGAATGATAGTTTAATGTGTAATTCATAAGCATATCGTAATTTTTTCATAATAAAAAAAAACAATATTTAAGTAATAAATGACGATATGAAAGCGTTAAAAACACGGCATGTTTATATCACCTCGATTTCTTTTACTTGCGTACATCCTACCGTACTTAATTTTGATCTTAAACGAAAAACCCAAACGTTTTGGGAGATAATAAAATTTCCTTGAATATGACGTCGAGTTTCCTCAAGAAAAACGTTAAAATTGCATATTTCTATATAGTTTTATATTTACTGTGCATTTTTCGCATAATAATTCCACTTAAAACTACGTAAAAGTATGTAAGTATATAATTTTACAAAAAAAAACAACTGACGTCATATTCTAGAGAATTTAATTATCTATAAAATGAGCCATTGCTCAGCCAAATCGGTTGAGTACAATTTCCTCACACGTGTACGCAAAATCGAAAAAAGATGTTGCGAAAATCGCGTTTAGAATGGGGTAGACATAATTTGAGTTGGTTGAGTTTAGTTAGTCACACTCAATGGCCTACACTCTTGCGTACTTGATTTTGATCCTAAATTAAGAACCAAGCAAATTTAGGAAGGTTTATAAAATTTGCTTGAATATGATGTCAAACATTTTCATGAAAAAGTTAAAATTGCATAATATATACTGGTTTAAATTTAAAGTGTTTAATAATTTCACTTAAAATTGCAATAAAAAGGTAAATATATAGGTTTGCAAGAAATAACTAATGTCATATTTAGGAGAATTCAATTACCTATAAAATGTGCCATCACTCAGCCAAATCGGTCCAGTAGAAATTCTTTAATCATGTACGCAAAATCCAAAAAGATGAAGAAAAACGCGTTTAAAGTTGCTTAATCATAAAAAATAAATATATTTGTATAAACTTTATCTTCCTTTACTTCGTAAATACTGCAGCTATGGACTTGAAAGTTTGAGGGAATATTCATGAATAGTTTAGCTATTGATTAAGACAATTCCCAAAAACTAATTTGATATTTTTAACCTGTTAAATGAGGCATAACTTCGCCTGTTAACCGTATACAACCTAACAAAACTTAAAAATTTCAATATGAAATAAAACAATGTCATTGTTTCAATAATGTCTTTGTTCAAGTAGACAAACCAAGCGCAAAAAAATGAAAAACACATTCTTCCCATTAAAACCACGAATCAGTTGTCGTTCGATGAATGAGCGCGGCGAAACACGGGCGGTTTTCTACGACAAATATGCTGCCGCCGCGCCGCATCGCACGGCTGAAATAATTGCGCGCGTCGTCTTTCATTCCGCATGCCTTGTCTCTCCTTATGTGTCTGTTATATTTTTTGTATTGCTGCGCGACTCCCCGAGCGCGGCGGGCCGTTTATTCAACGGCAAATTGTCTCCAGCTTGCTCGACTTTTACTCGGCTTTGCTTGAAATTTATTATTAACAATTACGCCGGTTATTTATGTGCCGGTCGGCGTGGCGACACCGTCGCGCGCTTGTTCTTGATCCGCCGCGTGCATTCTGCGCCGTTTTGCCGGCGAATGAGGGCGGAAAATTTCAGTTTAATTAAGATTTGTTGACATGAGACGGTGCGCGAGCGCGCGCGCACGCAACACGACCGCCAACCGCCGCCAAAACCACACCGCCACCGGTGTGTGCATCTCGTGTCTCTCAATGCGCCTGTGTGTTACTATGTGCCCTATATGTACATACCTAGATGTATATGTGTATGTGCCTATGTGCGAGTGCACAACCCGCCGCCAATTAGCTTCATTGTGCCACTCGAATTATCACATTATTTTGCTAATGATCGCAGCGATCCGCTTGTCTATGTCTATTCATGAAAATTACCCTGTAATTTGCCGTACTTTTTGTCGTTAATTGCGAAATATACTCAATTCGAAATGAAATTGGTAATGAATATAGGTTTCATTCAATCACTTTTTGGCAATTTGGCATGAAGAAATAGTTATAAAATCAGCATGATTTCATTGATTTCAAATAAAACTACTTACATTTTTTAAAAGAAATTGCATAGGATTATTACGCTTTTCTACATTTATTTTGAGTTTAGTTATCGATTAAGATCGGTTAGGTCATTGTAATACCTCTATAACACCTCTTCGTTTAATCTACCATTATACAAAGTTAAAGACAACAATAAATAGCTGACAATAAAGCAACAAAGACCGATTCGTCGGTGTTAAGAATCGAACAACGCCAGGCACGTTCGAAAGCTCTTCGTCTTCATCCTTGAGCTTCGATGTTTCCGTGCCGCCCACCAAAACTGATCTTTGCACGATTAATAAGGTTCCCCTGTCGCATCTGGTTCGTTTTGGGAGCGCGTCTCTATAATTCGATCGATTATCGTGTTTGCAGGCGTCGCCGTCGTCCTTCAAACTTGGGTTAATTAACGCGGCGAGCCGCGAGCATCTTGTCGTGCATCTTGCAAGACCTTCAAAGATTCAATGACAATAAACATCAGAGGCGCACGTACACGAATAGAGCGTGAATGCCATTTCATATTTATTTCATATTTACATCATAGATCAGAGGTTTTCAAACTATTTATAGCGGCGCCTCCCTTTATTTAATACAATTTCTGACAACCCCCTTTTTAAAAATATTAATTCCGGCCTTTCAGTTTTCCTGATAATGTAATGTCAATAAAACGAGTCAGCATGTATCGTTCTTGTTATTGAGACACGTTTTAGGTATGAAGATCTTCCAGCTCGAGCATGTGTTGCCCCTTGATTTCAAGTTTTAGATATTGAGGTACTTGCCACACTTTCTTAAATATAAAAATCATTCGGTTCGAGCGTTCTTTTATCGGTTCTGATTCCTCTGAAGCATGTGTAGCCGTTCAATTACGTGCTTCAGGTATTGAAGAACTTATCGCACCTTTTTAGGTATAAAATACGCCAGCTCGAGCATTTTTTGTAATTCTGATTCTTCTGAAGGATGTATTATCCTTCAATTTCCTGGTCTAGTTATTATTGGAAATTCTCGCGTCTCTCCTGAGACCTCTAGGGGTTTCCAGGTCCTCTTCGCTATTTCACGTTGAAAATCTTCTATGCAGCGATACCTATTGTAACGTAATGTCAATGAAATAAGTCAGCATATATTGTTCTAGCTATTGAGGCACGTTTTAGGTATGAAAATCATCCAAATCGAGCAATTCTTTGCTTGTTCTGATTCCTCTGAAACATGTGTTGCCCTTTGATTTCAAGTTTTAGATATTGAGGTATTTGCCACACTTTCTTAAATATAAGAATCATTCAGTTCGAGCGTTCTTTTATCGGTTCTGATTCCTCTGAAGCATGTGTAGCCGTTCAATTACGTGCTTCAGTTATGGAGGGACTTAGCGGACCTTTTTAGGTATAAAATACGCTTTTTATAATTCAGATTCCTCTGAAGGATGTTTATTGTAAATTCTCTCGCCTCTTCTGAGACCCCTAGATCTTCAGGTCCTCGCCGCTGTTTCACATTGAAAATCTTCTATGTAGCGTCATGTCATTCTCGGCGTTACAAAAAGACTCTATTTTAAAAATCGTTTACACGCCAATAGAAAGCAATCTTTTTATTACGGCGAAGAAGTTAAACGTTTGTATAAGTCACGCGTGGTTTTTATGCGTGAGGCAGAGCGCACTGGGCTCCAGGTTGTCACAACGCGTCTGTCTGAAAAGAATCTCGATCTCGTCAAACACCAACAAGAAATGGTAAAAAAGACACGATGACGGCGCGCGTAAATCGCCCGTGACGAATCGATTGTTAGCAGCGAAATTCATCAGCGGCTGGACGGCGGAGCGCGCGAATGAAGAGTTTTCCGACATTTCCATTCGAAGATTACTCGTTCGACGAACGCGCCTCGCGCCTCGCCCGATTGTCGCCGCACGCATTAAATCAACACCGAATCAAAGACCTGCATACAAGCGCGTGCACGTTTTACAATGGGTAATTGTTGGCGATGGCTGTAAAATGCGCGTGAGTCATTTTATCGTCCATTGTTCCGGACCGCGACTCGGACGACGCTTTCTAATTTTCAAAGCAGATCGAAGAAAACGGCGGTTTTGTGGGATGATTTGACCGCAATCAGGAATATTTACTAAACACCACAGAATTACATATGAGAACTTACGTAATACGTAAACGCAATCACGTGTGATCGTAATGTTTTCAACGCATGCTCAAATCTAAACCACAGTTCAGATTAGTTCACGTTATTTCAGGTTAGTCGGGTTAATTTAGGTCAGTTTAGGTTAATTCAGGTTAGTTTAGATTAAGTTCTTTAATTTGAGTTCCCAGGTATCCACTTCTATGGTTATTATGGCTCTATTCAATTATTTTTTAAATGCCTTTCTCATCTTCCTTAGCCCGTCGGGTCGCTGCGCGGGGATAGGCCTGTTTCTCTTTCAGAATATTCTTGGGTACTTTGAGCATATGATTTGCCATAGAGTAGGTTGCTAGCCTAGTCCTTGCGCTAAGTTGTTTTAATTAGACAGTCGGATTTCCAGGTCAAGGCACCGGAACAAACTTAGATCCGCCTTGCGGCTACATCGCATCCAGCCCCGGCACGTTAACCAGAACCCCTTTCTGCAACCAAGCCTAATACACCTCGAACCTCAGAGCCAGTCCTTATCCCGAAGTTACGGATCCAATTTGGCGACTTCCCTTACCTAGATTATTCTATCGATTAGGCTATCCAACTTGGAGATCTGGTTGCCAAACCGAATAGAGATGACCACCACCAGCATTTGAACATGGAATTCACTACTTAGTAAGCAGTGGTTTTACCAACTACACACATTTTGCTCTACATCCACCGAAAATGGAACTCGGAACCTTGTGATCTGCAGTCATCGAACATATCGCTGCGTCACTTGACTGGACTTCAGTTTTTTTGGTCGTTGCTGGCGTAGAATTAACCAGGGTAAATGGCCCTTCGAACGGGGAGCAGTTATTCCTTATGTGTTGGTCGTGGCTCCCCAGCATCATCTTAATCTTTACCTCACCCCTATGGAACTTCCCATTTTGGTATATCTGGGGTCACTTTAGCCTACCCTACCGTACCTGTAATTGCCATTTCCTCAACTTTTTCCTCTGAAGCACCAATCTTGCGTAGTTTGCGATTATCTGCCAGTTTCGTTACTTCGGAGCATGTTTATAAGTGTGTACGGGCTTATAGTTTGCATCAAATATACATCCGTTCTTTGCCCTCTTTCCTATTCGGTGCAGGTATTCCCCGAAATAGCCATGACCTGTAAGGAGTGTTCTCGAACCCATTCACAACTGTTGGGAACGAGACGTATCGTCCATTTACCTCGGTTTCCACCGCTCTTGCCACTTTAGTATGGTCACATCTGTGCTGTTTTCCAGCTGTGTATGTTCCTTCCTTCCCTGGTGGTCTTACTGACCATGCTATTGCGACGGCAAAAGCATGGTCATTAACTTCAGGTTAGTTCAGATTAATTCAGGTTAGATCAGATTAGTTCCGGTCTATTCAGGTTATTCCAGAAGGAAACGGCTGTTTTATGGGATGATTTGATCGCAATCAGGAATATTTACTAAACTGCACAGAACTTGCGCAAATATAATACACAAACGCAATCACGTGCGATCGTGATTTTTTTCACCGCACACCCATATCTAAAGACCACGGCAACGGCAATAGCACAGGCAATACGTGATTATTGCAACATGTCAAGGCAAGTGTGCAGTAATTTACGGCTGGTGCTTCAGCCATCAAGGCTGGCATAGGCATCCTTACATTCCATGCGCGCGCTTAGCATAAATATGCTGGAGCGTTTTTCATATTACACGCTCGACGCGCATCGCACATAATTGTTGTTTTCTCGGCGCGCCTCTTTGTGTTTATTAAGCGGATTATTTTGCCGGCATCTCGGGATGCTTTGGCGGCGGCGAGGCGCCGGTATGCTGCCTTCTGTCGTTTCTACGGCAGCGGTGGCGGCGGTGGCTGTTCTGCTCGGTACATCCTCTCCTACTGGACCTCCAAAGGCAGGAGTGTGTTTGTTAGAGGCAGTAGGGACAATTCATTAAACAAAAATCTCTAACGACCTTTCCCACACTGGCGCTTCAACTTCGCTAGGCATGGAAAAAGACCTTCCACCTTATGCTTACAGGTCGTAGCAATGAAGCAGTGGCGTGTAGCTGCATATATCCGGGTCCTGATCGGATTTCTAAACCAGGTCTTTCTAGTAAATCTTTAACATGAGATGATTTCTCCTGTTCAATATAAAGCGAAATAGAGATAACCATAGGTTAGGTTAGGTTTGTTCAGGGTAGTTCAGGTAACTTCAGGTTAATTTTGGATAGTTCAGGTCAGTTCCGATTTGTTCAGGTTAGTTTAGGTTAATTCAGATTAGATCAGGTCCGGTTAGGTTAGATTAGGAGAAAATATATGTAGTGATATTGAGATAACCATAGGTTATTTGCTATATAATAATATTAATATCCATAATCCTACTGATTCTGAAGTCAGGGGCTATCTCAATCAGATGATCTCCCTTTGAAGTGTGCCGGAATAGGTCGCAGGGGGTCAGAGTCAGGGACTGATATATCTACCATTTCGGGCAAAGATCTTAAATGAGTATAGGAAAGTTCTAAGACTAAAGGACATATAAATATATAAAAATGATCAGAATGTCAAAAATAACCATCAATTATTTGATATAGAATCGAAATATTCTGTTGATGACCACTAATGCAATTGTTTTCCCCCCAGATTGGCTCCTCTTCAGGCTGACAGGCTAATAGTTCTACGCCACTGATGAATAGTACTGGTCGTTTCGACGACCAATGCCAAACTCATAGCATCGGATGCGCTCGAAGCTTAGCGCTCATGACACTCATTGTGCTAAGTACTTTTGCAACCCAGTCGCCAACTCACAGGGATCGACCGGCTAAGAAGTGCAAGAAGCACGAATGCAGCAAGCGAGCTTGCTCGAGAGGCGTACGGAGTGCATCTTTGTCCGGTGCGTTGGTGGGGATAAGAGTTAAGCCTGAGGGTCCTCGGAAATGGTGCGCTACTGCTGTTACGCGACGCGCATAGCGCACCGGCAGGACAGGTATACCACCAGCGTGTAGTGTGCAAGTGCAACGGGCACGTTCGTACCCAACCGCATGTGTCCATATGCGGGGAACGGTGCGGCATCGGCAACGCGCAATTGAAAAGTGGGGATGCGCGACCGTAGGCGCAAGAACTGCGCTTCGCCTCTACCATCGGCGACGCGTCGCATCACAACTTCAGTCGTCTGTGGCATTCGGTGGCGTGCGCAACACTCGGCCCACTCTACCTGAAGCCAGCCACTTCCGAAACAGCGCAGCGCACGCTTATTTCACCAACAGTTCAACTCGGACGAGTGTCTCGTGTGTTGTTGTTAACCGTAAACAGCGCAGCAAGAGCATCGCACATATCAGCAACTAATATTGTGTTGGGTGTCTTACTTTGCCGGTGTTTCCATGGTGACATCGCTACAAACTTAAAACCTAAGTGACTAAGTGCGGGGAACTGGAATCGATCGCCCAAAAAAACGACTGAGGATTATCTGAATAAAAATACCGGCGATTCAGGTGTGCGTCGCAACTATTGAACTAACAAAACGTGCTGCCCCCTCCCCGTGTCCTGTGTTCGGTTTTGGCAATGTCCTGCGCCTAGTGCGTAGAATACTTGAACCAAGTACGAAGTGACGAAAATCCTGTGCAACGCTCAAGTTTGAGAAAAGTTTACGCGCGCTCACCATGGGCCGTCCTGTGGTGCAAGGACTCGTACTCCTGCTGGCCGTCGCCAGCAGCGTACACACGCTGGAACTGAAGAACGGTGCCTACGAGGAGCTCGTCGTCACGGTATCCGACTCCGTACCGGTGACCAACTGCAAGGCAATTTTGACGAATCTCGAGGTGAGTGACTTTTTTTTCTTCGTTTGTATGACCTGCGTTTTGTACGAAGAGCTCTCGCGTTCCACACGAACGAGGACGTAAAATAACCGCATTAATAATTCGGAACAGTTGGTTACCGCCAGAAAATAATACCTGCGATTAATCGTGACATTTCCAACTTTTCTCATTTCAACTATTAGTCGCGCACGCTGGATGGTAGGAAATCCAATTTTACTTGCGTCCTTCAGACGACAATGATTATGAAACAGATTGAATTTCGGTCTGATTACGTCTCTCAGCAGAAGAAAGAAGAATTGTTTGCCGCCTAATCACTAACGTTTCCTCCCTCAGACGTAATTCATGCATGTTGACGTAAACGTTTCCTAGGAATCGACTTCATTTGATTTTATTTAGTTGCTATCAACAATTGACAGTTTTTAATGCACGTCCAATCCCTCTCGCTCTTCCTGTGCCTGACTGCCTTATCAGCGCCGATTGTGTTGGTAAATTGAACAAAAAAAAACTATTAACAAGCTGTATTGCGCTCCCTGTTTCATTATTACGCAATTTTCCTTCAATAAACGAGAACGTACCGGTGTGATATTAGCGTAAAAGCCAACGTGAAACAATTCATATAAGTTCTATGTAAATTTCCAAATTTAGAAATATCTAAAATTCCCAGTGTATTTTTTATAATTCGATTTTATATTCGAATATGAAAAAGTTTATTTTGGAAGTAGTCTTTTTCGGAAAAGTCGATTCGTTTGGACGTTAGATTTCACAATGACACGATATTTATATACCATACCATATATACCAAATGAATCTACGTTTAATGGAGAATCAATCGCTGCATAAATGAAAATATTTGAAAACAATGTTTGAATTTCACGTTTTTGTTTGAACACATTGCGAAATTTCAAATATGACAATATTTCTGTTAATTATAAATATTCCCAGCTGATATTCACAGCATAGGTAGCAGGGCTCATAACAATTACATGTCTTTAAAAAATTTCACCTAAGACGTATTGCTTAGAATCTACAGCGTATTTATCTTTCTATTCACAGGTAAATAGTCTGAAATATTTTCTGATACACTGGAGTTAGATATCTATTCGCGTGCGCATAGCCTAATGACTCGTTTATACTCAACACGCTGCGATTCGTATCGCGCGATGCGAATGTGGTTGGAGCTAGGTCTAAGTTTGAAACGATATCTAGAACTATCCACGAGGTCAATTTGTTCTAAATAATTACGTCGATTTTTCACCCGCAATGACTCTTTAAAACAATGATTAAATGTTTGCTTGTTGCCACAATAATGTCACTATACTCCCTCCGAACTCTGGCAGCGTGCCAAGTATTTAATTAAATCGATCGGCATTTTGTCATTTCCGAAACGAATTTCACGTACGCCGAATTAAACATGCGCGAGTAATTTATGCCCAAGCGTGGCTGCAATTTTTTTCTCCACTCGTAAATGCACCCCTGAAGTTTATTTATCCGCGAACAAGCCAGCGTTTGGACAGCGAAATGTGAAAATGCGCGTTGCGCTGAAATTGCGAACTTTAATGCGGCGCGAGTGCATCCGAAGAAAAACGACGCTATTATTCTATCTAGATTTTGATTTTCCGCAGATAAGCGACGCGCAAAATAAACTTAATAAAGTTTGGGCGGGAGGTGGTTTTGGGCGAAACTTTGCGAGCGCAAACAAACTTCTTGCTCTTGCGGGCCGCCGCGTCGTAAAACTTCGCCCGCCGAAATTCCGGACATAGTTGACGGCAAGGAGTCGCTTTGAAAAATTTTAATATAACTTTTTTTTGGGGTCCGTTTTTCGGCATCGTCTGTATACGTGAGTATGTATGTACGCGTATATATGCTCGCAAGTCCTAAAAAGTCGCATAAAAATACTTTCATTATGGAAACAGCTATTTTCTGAAGCTGACGCTAGTCTTTCATTACCGCGCACTTTTGTTTCGCAGGATAGGGTAAAATTGTGCGCCAACCGACAACTGAAAACGTTATCGGCAAGCACTAGGGATGTCAAAAAAAGTATCGGTATCGATAAGTATCGATACCATGTGTCGATCCTTCTCGGCTTTTATCGATAGTTTAATTTTCGATACTTATTGATGGTATCGAATCAGTCATTTTCGATACTTTTCGACATTCCCCCACACTGAGGCCATCTGTTAATCACACCCACCAATTAGGATGGTAAACGTTCTCTGAGCGAAATTTCGATTCTTGATCTTGTTTTTAAAATACTTGTTACATTGTTGCTTAGTATCGATACTTCCCTACATTTCAAATTCATTTAAATTTTGCCACTTTGTCCTAAAAACTTAGTTGAGTCTTAATTTACTCGGTAATTTTACGAGTATTAATTTTAGTAGTTAGGAATTACCGCGATATTTTTCATTCTCAAAATTTAGTAACATCAGAAAAAATGGGGGCGATAATATACTGGAAGATTACTGTAACGAGTAAAAAATAATTTGAAAACACATTAACAGATTGCGCCTATGTGTATTTTCGATACCGACAAGTATCGATACTTGGGTATCGAAAGTATCGAAGTGTCAAAAGTATGGATATCAAAAAGTATCGATACTTCGCGAAAAGTTGACATTCGTAGCAAACACACACGCTGACGACTCGTGTGATCCTGCCGTAGAAGCCAACGTAAAATAATCCAAATACCTATCTAATTTTTTCATAATTCATTGAAGGAATGGATAACACGTTTTTCAAGTAATTATCACCTTTTGTGATGAAGTTATGGGCATATCAAAAACTCATTGTTTCTGACAGTGAAAATGTCGATACTTTCGTCAATTATTATATCGCTTCTAATTAATTCAATGGGAATGTATCTAGTGGTGTTGGTAGCAAATTTCACTCTGAATCGAACAGTGCATGATACATATTTCTAGTATTACGAAAAAGATGAAAAAACTTTCGATGTAGTAATTTTTCGGAAAACTTGATTCTTTTGGACGTTAGATTTCACAATGACACAATATTTAGGCATAATCGAGTATACAAAATGAAGTATACAAATGAATGAATTCAATGGAGAATCAATCGCTGTATCAATCAGAATTCTGTGATGTGTATATTAGAAATTATTTCGAAAACAAAGTTTGTGTTTCAAGTTATAGTTTCATTACTTGGTCGATATGAGGTACAGCCCACATTGGATCCTATATTTCCATTGTTCATACACAGTATGAAAGATCCCTTAGATGCATCGTACACCTGAGATGATGGCTGAGGTAATGCGCCGTGACACACACACACACACACACACGCACACACGCACATGCTGCAACCTTGAGCGGATTATCGCGAGCGCAATGTGTGTGATTCATTGGCGATTTATTTATTGTAGCTTGGTGTTTTTTTTTGTAGTCAATCCGTTGGTTAGCAAACATGGCCGAGCCCGATCACGCGGCGCAATTACACAATGCGCCGCAATTATCGACGAGCAATTTGCGACTGTGACGGCGGGCGATGCGTCCTTGCAAAAATACTCTTCATCTGCGCGCATCGCGTCTCCACAAACAACATATCTACGTGATTACGCAAACGCTTAATTCAATCCGTAATGCGCGAGCTAATGCATATCCGTTTGCGTTTGCCAACGCACTCGAGTGCACTTTGGCGAATCGCGCAAGGATTACCAATAATTTGACGGCTTTTTATGGATAAACCATACGTTTATTGCGAATTTAAGAAAATGCTCTCATACTTAAATCGGTTTTAGTTTACTCTTAAATAGTTTATTCTTGAATAATTTCGTCTTTAGCAGTTTATTGTGTAATACTTGAAAAGATATTTCACGGAATAATGTTTAATAGCAGCGTGAATCAACGACTATCACTTAGAATTTTTTTAATCTTCATTTTTTAGTCGTTTACATTGAAAGGTAATTTCACGCAACATTATTGTGTACAGCAATTCGGCATACATAAATTACGGCTGGTTGTATAACGTTTCATCGACGATCCGAGAAGTTTTTGCACCCTTTTTGCACGCCCGGAAAATGAGAGCAATTAACACGCACTGCAACAGCGTTGTTACAACGGCATTCATTGCAAAAAACTCAAAAAACACAATGCTAGGCAGATCTTTGCATCTCATTGTCACACGTTTTCGTTTTCAATACCACCAGCTAATAATACAGCCCGCATTTCGCATTCAATTGTGTGCGTTTCGCTTTGAGCAGTCACGTTCCTACATCTTCACGCAGAACCATCAACAAATCAACGCGTGCTCATTACGTCCAGCCCGGGAAAATTATGATGCACGTATGGCCTGCCTCCACCCGCCCCCCAAAAAACAGGATTCAGCCGGGACACGCAATCGTTTGGCGTTTGTGCAAACAGTTGTTTATTTGCACGATTTAATATTATGCCTCGCTGTGCCAATTTCATTTTCCAACTACAACAACACCGGGTTTGTTTAGCGCGCATCTTTGGTGTTTGCACGCGGATTTCCACGATACATAGAAACGGCTTTTTTTCCGGGTCTGATGGAAATCTCAAGTGGGTTTATTGTTGGCTTATATATAGCGATTCATTTTTTTATTTTCGGTTGTTCATTGCTTGCTGGTAATTCGTCCCCCCGTGCGCCCGTAATTCGATGAAGTTGCGTTGCGCGTTTACGATTTACGAAATTACAGGCCGACGCAGCAACACACAACATGCGATGCAAGCAAGTACTAGTACACACACCACGGGCGCACGCAGTGCTGAACGAAGATGCGCGCCCGGCCCCGTAATGATTGTGAGAACGGGCACAAAAGCGCTGTGAGGCTCGGCTTGACCACGGCGGGGGATCCGCAGTGTTAATATCATTGCATTAAAGAGTACCCATCATGGAGTGTATGGAGTGTACTATGTAGCGGTCAAATAGTGGAACAAAATCGTGGAATTCAAATTTTATTTTCAAATAATTTCTAATATACACATCGCAGAATTCTCATCTCATTGATATCTCATCTGATTGATTAAATGTACTTTCATTACCCTTCTGAAGGTAACTGGAAAACCCAACTATAAAACTTTATTAGCCCTTATGGTAGGTTCAACAATCATAAAATAAATGTAACAACGGTCATTCTATGTGATATAAGTTAATTGCATTTTCGGCAAAACGTGCACCTCTCTGAAAACCCACTGGGCCCATAACCTGTTAGATTTTGCACTTAAATTTAATATGGACGGATAATTTATTTAAAAAAATGAGTGGACTGTAGAAAATATGTTGTATATAAGTGTGGGGCCATAACCTGTCAGATTTTGAAGTTCATCTTTAATGGCCTTTAATTGGTTTTTCGGCAGAATGATGTACACAATGAGTGCAGCACCTGTGGTTTACACTTACAATCAGGTGAATACAAATGTGCTAGTCCGCGATTTTTTCGATTTTCTTCGCGGTCTGTGAAACGAACCAAAGATCCTCAATAATTATATACAAAATTGGCCAAAATCCAAACTATTTTTGAAAATAAAGTGCCATTAACTAAAAAACTAGAAGACTGTAGTATTTGAAAATTATTCCAAAAAAAAAAATAGCTGAATGGAACTATACTAGTTTGTTTAGTCTAGTATGTTTCAAATTGTCTCTTCGACGTGATTCTCGCAATGAAAAATTAAAGTACATTTTCCATCGATTATAATATTGTAAGTAGTGTGAATACGCCCTTAGAATTCCACCCACAAATTCGCATAATTTACCTCACTGAACTGAATCACACTCGTTTTGCTGAAATTCGTGCATGAAGAACGTCGTAAGCATTAGAATTTTACATTTCTATCAATAATTTCGCTCGTATTGAACGCCAACTGCAATTACAATGCGAACCGTCAGTGAAAGGTGCGCGGTAGCAACACAACACCAGCAAGAAACAGTGGAAACAATTATTTTCGCGCATTAATACTCACTCCTTCAGACGGCATAAGTTCGGCCAGAAGTTCATCTGGGCAGGCATAACAAGCGGATATCCTGCCGAGTCCGTCAACTTCGCATTTGCGTAGAAAAATAGGCGCGCAAAACTTCGCAAATAATCAATTTTTGCATAAAATGTTGCATAAAGTACGCGCTTTGGATGGAGGACGGAACAGAAGTGCACGCAAATGAGATGCGGCTGGTTTGCTGTCGAAGACTGACAATGAGGGGCTACGGACTTAACCCCTCAAATTTATTTGAAAATTCGTGTACATCTTGAATACCACTAGAAACTAGTTTCAAGTCTGCGCCGTTCATTTTTTAAACTATTTTGTTATTATATCTTTGTTTCAATTGAAATTATCGCAGACGTTCATGATTATCATTTCACAATTGATTTGTTGTTGCGTTAGTGATACATATTTTACTTTTTACCGACTACTGGAATGAACAAACAACACCTATTATAGTAGAAGAGTTGCGTAATCTAATAAAGCTAATCCCAAAATGATATCACTGATGCCTGATCAGTTAATCCACTATCGAATATTTTGAAACATTTCTGATTTGGCCGTACAAATTTGAAAATGTGAAGTACTTATAAATGACGGCACATTTTTACATTTACTTGCATTATAGAAGAAGAGTTGCTTGATCTAATGACGTTAATCCCAAGCCGATATCACCGATCTGAAGTAAGTTACCGATTACGAAGTAAAAGAGGTGAAAAACACGAATTCCAAAGTGCTTTCTAAGGACAAATTGTGAGTGTGGGGTTAAGTCCGTAGCCCCTCATTGTGAGTAGGACAAGAAAAGGGTCTGCTTCGATATGCGCCTTAGGCCAACTGCGGTACGACGAAGGCGCGTGGTTGGTTCGACTCCTGCGACCCTCTCATCCTAGGCGCTGCGCATAAAGTATGGATAATAAATTTTCCCATAACTCTTCAAACACGTAATAAAAATTTAAATTTAAACACAGTAGCAGCAGGTAATAACAACGCGCAACGAAAAGAATGCATATTTTGCTGATGAGCGAGTTCCTTCTCTTCATCTTCAGGCGGCAGGCGCAATTTCCATGCACGATGCAATGCAGCTATTTCTCTCCTCTTGCATGCCTCTCCTCCTCCTCCTCCTCATCTGCATAATAGAGGACGTAACGCAACGTGCTGCTTAATTAACGATCGCCATCCGATTATTTATCGCCGATGCGGCGAGCAGTTTAATTATGATTTTTATTTGCTCTCGCGCGACGGCATGCCGCTTTCGAGACTCGCCATAATTAAGAAATATGCAAATCGCTTTGAATCGCTATGTTTGATTCTAATTAATCGCGGTAAATAAATAAATTACCTACCGCACAGCCAATGGATGCTCGATGCTGATTCAGATCTTCGGAGACTTGTTGAATCTTCGGATTACAAATTCGAAATCGTCAGCGCTTTTTGACTGTAGTTTTTACCTTCACTATCGTTCTATTTGGCCGATTACCGAATAGTTTCAGTGGTATGCGAGCCGATGTGGAACATCGTGTTCCCATCCGTAAACGTTCAATGCGTGTTTCGGCGCGATTTAAATTAATTAATTACATCAATAAAATCGAACCGGTTGGCGTTTGGACAAATCGTTATCGTCCAATCTCGCGGTGTGGCATCTGCGAGAGCATCTAGATCTTACGCAATCAGGTGTCTGTTGGATGAGGAGCAATTTGTTTTGATTTGCAAGAGGACATAATTCTAGCTTAATCTTTGATCCCACCGCAAGAGCTATGCTAGTGCCAGGTGTACATTGGAAATCGACGCAGACTTTCATGATTGATTATCTTTTGACAATTGATATATTGCTGCTTTAGTGATACATATTTTACTTTCTACCTACTTCTGGGATTAACAAAAATCACACATTATAGAAGGGGAGTTGTTTAATCTAATGACGTTAATCCTAAGTCGATACCACCGATCTGAAGTGAGTTAACCTACTATCGAATATTTTGAAAAATTGCAGATTTGCCCATAAATCCACCTGCAAATTACTTCCAACAAATTGGAATATTTGAAACCCTTCTAATTGATTGTATATTTTTATATTTCCCTACATTATAAAAGAAAAGTTGCTTAATCTAATGATGTTAATCCCAAGTTGATATCACCGATCTGAAGGAAATTAACCCTCTATCGAATATTTCGCAATTTTGCTGATTCGCCCATAAATCCATTTAAAAATACTTCCAACAAATTTGACTATTTGAAGCACTTATAAATGTCGGCACATTTTTATATTTACGTACATTATTGAAGAAGAGTTGCTTAATCAAATGGCGTCAATACCAAATCGATATAACCGATCCAGAATAGGTTAACCCTCTATCAAACATTTTGAAAATTTTGCTGATTCGCCCATGTATCGCCGTGTAAATTAGTTCAAACAAATTTGAAAATTTGAAACACTTATAAACGACGGCACATGTTTATATTTACAAACATTATAGAAGGAGAGTTGCCTAATCTAATGACGTTAATCCCAACTCGATATCGCTCATCTGAAAGAAGTTAACCCCTATCGAATATGTAGAAAATTTGCTGATTCGTCCATGAATCCACCTGCAAATTACTTCCAACAAATTTGCAGATGTTGAAGTACTTATAAATGGCGGCACATTTTTGTGTTCACATACATTATAGAAGAAGAGTTGCTTTATTCAATGGCATTAATCCAAAATTTATATCACCGATCTGGCATAAATTAATCCGCAATCAAATATTTTCTAAATTCTCTCACGTCAGCAAAAGATGGGCTGTTGTCCCTGCAGATCAGCGCTTTTTGCGTGTGTTTACTGTGCGTATTTCGTCGCAACCTTCCTCGGCCTGCGGCTGAAACAGGCTGGCAGGCGAGGCAAATAAAAATTCGCGGCCAGATGTCTGATTGACCGGAATCATCTGACAAATGTCGCCCGGTGTGTGCACATGAGGCTGTGAGAACCGCGCCTCAATCTGCGACGCGATCTCGATTCTCCCTTCCTATCGATTTCATTATCAAAATTGATACATTACGAAGATGACGGTAATTTCCGAATGGATGGGAAAGCTTTTGGTGCTCTTAAGGCGCGTTTTGTAACAAGCTACCTACAAAATGATTGCGCACGTCTTATCGCTTGCGTGATAAAAGCGTTTTTTTCTTCTTTCTTTTCAACACTGAAAAGGCAAACACATACACATGCGCACATACAACAGTACGCATACATGTACAACAGAGCGCGAATAAATAAAAATCCGAAAAGAAATTGCTACCCATGCGCGCCGGACCTTCAGAGCAATGCGCGCCTCGCGAAGGCAATAAGCTCGAAATGAAAGCGCGATAAAACGGAATTCCGATGGAAAAATGTAAAAAGCTACAACACTGCGTGCGCGCCTTGAAAGCATCAGCGACGCAACGAAATAACGAAGTGACTAAAGAAGTAAAAGGGCCCCCCGAGAGTGCGGCGCGCGCGCCAAACTGAGCAGGCGATAATAAAAAGCATTAAAATGCATTACAAACACACAACGCGCCGCGAATGCAGATAAAAGGCAGAGGCGACCCATTATGTGGGCCAGAAGAAATTGTCATGGTTTGCTTGTGCAGTCCGAAAGATGCGCTCGCTCCGCTCCATGGTAATGCCCGGATTTGCAACAGCTAGTAACCTTTTACCTTTTACTGAGAGTTCATCGCTAGAGTCTGCTTGTGTAGCGTCGGTCTATGCGCTTGAGATGCTATTTAGTCAAACGTTTACGCGCCTTTCTCTTTGCTTAAATGCTACGATCTTCTCGTGCTCTTCACCTGCATAATGATGCCATATGCAAATAAAAACCATCGTGAATTTAGTCCAACGAAAAATCTGCATCGGAATGTACTCACCATATGAATTAACATTGATTGTAGTAAATTGAAACACAAATTCGTTGGTATATGTTATATTGAATTTGGCAAATCAGTGTGAAGTTTGAATTTACATATTTGAGAGCAAGTTCCAGGTCGGGTTCCCGGGGTCTCCCAGAGGTCGCCGGATCAAACCCGGTCTGGGGCTTCAAATTTTCTCTTTCCGTGTTAAATTTCAATTTCAATTAATTAATTTCTTTGTAAATTCATTAATTGTGCTAAATGATTACATGTACTTCTTTGATATGTCAATGCTAGCTAGTCTGGGGTCGCTCAAACAAGACTGTATGATAGTAGGTGTGTGAATGAGTTAGGAAAAATCATTACTAAGTACTTGCTCTCAAATATGTAAATTCGATGGTGTTACGAAATTGAAGCTAATTCAAGTGTAACTATTGTATTTTTACTGAAACTAGCAATTTTTAAAGGTATAATTCGAATGATTTCCCCAAAAAAACGCATTTGTTTAGATGGTACTCCACGATTTCGAGATGTAAACAGCCCTAGAAATCTTACCGACTCTTACGACCGACCCTACTGGAATTTTAGTTTGTTGAGCTCTGACACTCCGCGGATAGATGCATCCATCTATATTCATTCCATTCTTTGGTTTATTATTAATTAAAATTACGTGTACCATTTTGCAAGCAATTCTAAAGGGTTCAGTCCTTAGCGTCTCCTTGTAAGATCACACCGGTACATACAACAACCATGCTACAAATACCAATCACAGCGATTAATTGAATTGTCACAGCGACAATCAAAAGCAATTTGCTAGAAGAATATGTGGGCACTTAGTATTGATGGTGTGGCATTAATCGATTTGCGGTGCCTCGAATTGTTCGACACATACGCGCTTATTTATAGCCTATCGACGGCGGCACCCCCATGGGTTGCCTATATATATATTGCCCACGCCTGATACATATGCAGCCAAAAACACTGCTGCAGGCGATTTTCGCGTTCTACGGCCACAATTCAACGCGGTGCGATTTGCAACCGCGGCCATATTATAAATTCGATTTTTATCTCGACAGCGTCGTAAAATTTGGCGCATCAATGCACGCCGCGTGTGTTAGAACCTGGGTTTGAAAAAGCTGAAAAGTGTGGGCCGAAAAACTAAGATGGCGCGTTGTGGTTTGAGCGCGCTATCTGCCGCATTTATTGCGCAACATATCCGTTTTGTTGGGCAGCAAGCCCGTAAGTGCGCCACACTTGCACGATTATTTCGGGGCATTTCGATTTAA
This sequence comes from Mimaenictus wilsoni, assembly GCA_027575185.1. NCBI lineage: Eukaryota > Metazoa > Arthropoda > Insecta > Coleoptera > Staphylinidae > Mimaenictus > Mimaenictus wilsoni. The sequence continues at coordinate 37,218 of JAODAC010005119.1, forward strand.
ACCGTCACGCGCAACTGAAATCGTGACCGGCGAAGCGTCGGCATCGGGGCCGGCGCATTTTTTCCCTATCTTGTTTGCAGGGGTCTCGGATGCGTTCACACCGAATTTGTTTACCAAGTGGCAGAGCAAAGCCAAAGGTTCTGGCCTGCCTATTGATTGCCAATGGAAAAAATCGTTGTTTCAAACTCGCATTTATGAAAAGAGAACGTCGTAATTAATTACGTTACAAATAGAATTTCCTCTCTTTACATCAACTCGGCGGCTTTGTTGATGTCGTACACTAGTTGATTAACTAGTAGACAACATCAACAATGTTCGTTAAATTAATTCAATTCCGTGTCGTATTATAAATGAAGACGATTTGTTTAAATGTCTTAATAACGTTGCGTGAATAGCGGTGGGTATTTTTCTTCTATGAGCGCATTTTTTCCTCGTAAATTATGCGACATTAATTAGACTTCGTCTCGCTAGGGGCTGCAAGGAAACCCTAAACGAATCCAACCAACGGAACCGTTATTTTATGTATTCTTTAATCGATTTTCAGCGTTGCTGTAAGCGAAGAAGTCAAGTCTTCCTAATTTTTTAACGTTTATCGATTTCCAGAGTAAATTGATAAAGTAAATTTGTTGGTAACTAGTGAGTAACGCGTAAATTTGTTTGATTTCAATTGGACGTATCGAAGATATCAGGAAATACTAACATTCTCGGCAGTTAGCTCGTTAGTATTCAATTTATTCGGATAGTTTGAATGATTTCGACTTTAGACGGTGTTTTAGTGTGTATATTCTTCCTTTGGCAAAGGTATGCGCTACATTAGAGGCGGTGGGAATTTGTAGGATTATTGTTTAATGGAGGAGCGTTGTCGGTGTTTTCGGGAATGCTTTTAGGCGCATAAAAACCCGTCCGAATTGCGTTAATTCGTGCAGGCATACAAAAAGCTCAAGTTTTCTTCAAACACGTAAACCACGAAACACTCGCAAGTTATCCCTGGCATTCGGCGCGCGGAATTCAATTCGAAAAGTTCGTGCGCATTTTGATCTCGCGTCGCGCATTCCGCTGTCGTCGCATCTTCGCGAACGGCCGGTCGAAAAGAAAGAAATGCCGTTAATATTCGGATATTGCACTGTTTGCTCCTCGTACAGAGAACATGCGATTAGTATCTGGTTGTTGTCGCCATGCGCGCGTTTTCGTACGTTTCTCCTCAGGTAATACTCGCGTGCGTGCGCTGTTTAAATGCCTCGGCGTGACATCGCACCGTTGTCGGCAGAGAGCGAGGAGGTTCAGAGGTCGGCGTGCACAAGCAACGAGAAAAATAACGATGAATACGTAATGTTGTACATGCGAAACGTTGACGACGCGTCTGCGCCGAGCCACACATTGGTATCAAGCGACTGAAATCAGCCAAAAACATTACGCGACTAACTTATTTTTAGATTCAATTTAACATATATTTTAACTATATTAAATATTAAGTTATCAACGTGAAATAAGTGACAAATTGTTCCTCAGCTGTTCTACTTTGATATGATATGAAAATTATCTCAATGTGCTTGACAAAGCCCTTCAATTATCGCAATTGGAATTGGACTTTTATGAAAACTTAGTTTTAAACTTCAATCGGAGGTTTTCACCCCTATCCGATCTGTAGGGTTGATGTCCCATATATCAAATTGTTCCTTATTTAATGTATTTTAATGTGGTATATTCAGTTTTCTGGTATATTTTTTTGTGGGAACTCTAATTTTGCCGTCTTTATTCTTGAAAACATTGTTTCCATCATTCGGTCGCGCGCCCCATTTTCTCGTTTTAATTTACAATTTAAAATATAATTTAGGCATATTAAATTTTAAGCAATCAACTTGAAACAAGTGACAAACTGTTCCGCAACTCTTCTACTTCAATATTAAATGAAAATTATCTTAATTCGTTCCTAATAAATCCTTCAATATCGCGTTTTAAAAGAAATTTCATGAAAACTTCGTTTTCAATTTCAGTGGGAGTCTTTCACCCTTATCCGATCTGTGGGGTTGTTGTCACATATATCAAATTGTTCTTTGTTTCTTTCACTTTCATATGGTATATTAAATTTTCTGATTATTTTTGTGGAAATTTCGATATTGTCGATTTTATAATTGAAAACTTAGTTTCACTCAAGCGCGCAAATGTTTTTGGCGGATTTCAGTCCACTGTGGGCCACACTGGATCGCATAGATTGACTATGTTTGTACATTGCACTAAAACCGAACCGGATACCCGTGGCCTGTAAGGCGAGGATGCGCCGTATGTGTACATTAAACGTCTCTTCATATTTATAAGTAACGGTTCACGTGCGACGTGACCCAGCGCCACAATGGCAACGAAAATATCTACGCTTAACACCACGTTCGTACATATACACAGATGCATGCGTGTATGGTACCACTTTCGGAGGTACCGTACCATGTGTACGAGTATATACTATACCGAAAACACCGCCAGAAATCAATTAGCCGGCGCGCTGGAGGTCGCAACTTCGACACACTTTTACCGGAGAGCGTCTTCTAATCAGCCGATTTATCCATTAGCCGAAGATTGCAGCATCGTGCGAGACGGACGGTCCGAGGACGAGGCGGTCGATGGATGTTGTTGTGCGCGCTTCTTTTTGCCTCGCCAGAGCCAGAGCGCTGGCAATGCATTGAAGAAGCGTGAGAAACTCATACACTACATTTCTCGATGAGTTCGGCCCGGCGCTCGCCGTCTTCGGCTATTCCGTGCGGCTCTCGTGTACATTTGCGCGTATTTTCTACGAGTATGTATAATCGTGACGCGCTAAAAACTATCGTACATAGCCGGTATGTCCGCCTGTCCATCACTCGCAAACTGCGCGCACAGCAGGCACCTAATATAGTACTGCATCTCCGCCGATGCACCGTACTTTCCCGAACAGTTTCTAAAGCTGCCTTCACTGCACCCGTTGTTTGTATCCATACTCGTACTTAAACTTTAAGTGTACTCATCGCGCCGGCAGGTACACGCCGATGTAATTATCATCAAGTGCAACTCCGGGTATATTTGCAGATTTCATAATGTAGATGTTTCCATACTTCATATCATACACTTGATGCGCACTAGGCAAACGCCAGTGTAAATATGGGAATATGCAATTCGATAACATTAATTTAAGCCGGAATGAACGGGGTACCATCAGATGGTACCTTTCAATTTCACATTGTTTGCGCTACAAATTGTGAAAATTGAAATAGAAGACGGTAAATCGTCCGCCCTTAAACGGTCGTTTAGATGGCTTCCGTATTTCCTCTGTTTGAACGCAAAAAAGAAACGCACCTCCGTCGTCTCAATTTACATTTCGCGTCCACCGTCTGCGACGGTCTTTCTTCGACGATGCATCGTGGCGAATTTACGACGCATTCCCGGTTGATATTTGTACACGAGCCCGCATTAATAATGCATGAAAAGTTGTCGCGTAAAATGATACGCGCGAAGCGTTTGGTGCGCATTGCTGCACTGTCGACGATGCCTAATTGTGCGATAAAACAATTTTTTACAACATCGCTGACGTACTGTGTGCGCTGATGTACATTCCCCTCGGTGCAACAGATGCAATTCTTCAGGCGATCGCCGCATGTTTCGCGTTTCGTCTTGTTTAGATTTCGCGATGTTTTCGATCGGCGCTGATTGTGTGCTGGTGCGCGTTGGCGGCGTGTTGGCATATTGCAAAGTGAAAGCGATATTACACATTTGTTACAAAATATTTGCTATTTGCACCGCGCATCATCAAGAGGAGATTCGTTCCGCGCCGTCTGCGATTGGTTTATGGGTGCGTGCGCGCATGGATAGATTGCGCCATATGCGAAGAATGCTTTGGCAACTTTTGACGCATCCACCTTGAGTTGAGCCTACTTTTACACCCACGCAATTCTTCATCACTTTTCGACGTTCCTTCTTTTCGGCGCTCCGATGCGCTTCTAATGATGCACTCATGTAAATTACACAAGACTACAAAGAATCGAAATAGACCTATCATTAAAAGCTAATTACACGCGCACACCCTCTTACTTTTATCTCGCTGCTTGATTATACCTCGACTTCAGTGAGAAAAAAAAAACACCGGTGTGATTCTACCGGAAAATCCAACTCCATGTTAATTTCGAAGTTTTACAATTCCTAACTATTTTTCTTCATAGTTCGATGTTGAAGTGGAAAACAGATGAGTTCGAACGTTTTCCATGAACTGTTATCCAATCAAGGACTGAAAATTGTTTCATTTTTCTTTTGCTAAGGTGCAAATATCACCATATCTCTATTGATTATTAATCTTCCCAGTCCATATTCACAGCATCGGCAGCAGGATTCATAACAATTACTTTTGCGTTAAACATGTTTACCGAAGACGTACTGTTTAGAATCTTCAAAGTAAATATGTTTCTAATCATAGGTAAACAGTCTCATACATTTTCTGATTCATGTCCTTACTGATTTTATACATTTTTATACTTACTGATTTCATAAAATTTTGATTTTCAAAATAAAATCCACACCCATTGAGCGACGCAACCTTCGACTTTCACATATATTGTGGGATAAAATTGCGAGGTAGGCTAGGATTTCGTGAGGTGATGCGCACACCTTTTTGCTTTGTCCACATTCTCAAAACTTGTTAGTCTCTTGTCCCTCGTCCTCGCCAGCGACTATTGTGTATGCAATAATTGATACTTGCTAATTCCACGCACGTCGCGATGTGTTTGTCGCTGCGTTTACCTCGGTGATGGAGCGTCGGCCGTGTCATAAATAAAAAAAGGCGGATAGTTTATGCGTTCGCCAGGGCCTAGCTAGGTAGGTGCGCAGTCGAAACGGAAAATATCTGTCCGGTTTCTCACGTACGATTTTCAACGGTGCCAGGAGGTGTGCGCGCGCGCCCATGGCCCGGAAACGTTTTGTTCGGTGGGCCCACAGGTCTTCGCGCATGGCCGGCTCTTTGTGCAGAGTTGGTCATTTAGAAAACTAAACCTGCTAGTCACCTCTCTTTGCACTCCTTTTTTTTTGCCTCTCCACCCTCCCGGCAAACATGTAATTTTCCTAAAAGAGTCTAATTACCTCGAGGCTCTCTTAAATGAATCTTTATATATTTTGGTACGCTGATTCTGATGATTCAGAAAGAGACTTCAATATGTGCATTATGTCAGGATCTTGTAATTACGCCTTTTGTATGCTGCATTCAATGATGGCATTTGAATTTCTATAGCTTTGCATTGTAAAATGCTTTTCTGATTTCAATGGATGTCACTAGAATGCAACGTTTTTTCGGACATGTTAGCTGTAAACCCAATTGGTGCTGGGTCCCGAGAATCCTTCCGTAATTGCCACAGTCGTAGAAGTAGACGCTGAAGAAACGCCGCTTCATTGCTGCAATAGTTACGAATTTATTCACGGCGCTGTGAGAGTGCCGTCGAAGCGTTGACAATATTCAGCAGGAAATGAATGCCACACAGTTCCTCCTCCTTGGGCGGGGTATGTGCAGGCATGCTGTTAGGGGAACATTCGTATAGCGCTGGCAATTTAAATACATTTCATGTACACTCGTCTTGCGCATAGAATTTAATATAAACCCTAACGACCCCATTGGCTTGTCAATTTTGGCGACATCAAAGGCATGGGGTCTCGCATAATCCTTTCCGTGTTCGACGTATTGTCGACGAGTCGACACGACCCACAACCACCTCTTCGCCCCTCGTATATGGCACACTATTCGGTTTTGATATTAAAATAGTCTTGATGGTGGGTGGCAAAAGGAATGCGCGTTACTGACTGCGGTTGGTATGCCGCCACAGGTCGCTGTAAAGAGACGTGGCGCTCTTAAAACATCGCCGCGTCGCATTACATCATCTGCATTGCTAATATATTTTAATTAAAATCTCCCCCTTTCATTAATCCATCTCTCGTCTCTTTGCAGGCCACCCTTACAAGTGCATCGCAATACCTGTTTTCCGCGCTGGATGGAAGGGCGTTTTTGCGCTCGGCAACTGTCATCCTGCCGGCGACATGGCCTGACTCCTGCGTGTCGAAGCCGGTCGTATCCGGTTCCGGTGAGGTCTCGGACATCACCATCCAGCCTACGGGACCAGCACGCGGCCGTCTCTATACGCAACAGTCGTCCGGCTGCGGGCAGCGTGGTGATCAAATCTATCTTGGCTTCGAGAGCTTGGAACGACGTGATGACACCTTGGGTAAGTTTTTACAACTTATTTGCAACGAAACATCTGAAAACATCTAAGCACGACTAATATCTAACGTACATTGTTTTTGCAGCTCGTTCGCTGATCAAAGAATTTGCAATGTACCGTTACGGAGTATTCGAGGAACAGGGTTACTTCGACGATCCGATCTACCCGATGTGCTACCACGACGACATTTCACAGTCGGTGAAAATTACGGGCTGCTCCGACCTTCCCATCTCCGACGAAGGGTGAGTTATGCGAGACCCATGCATAGATTTTCTCCAAATACTCATGTGATGTTTTTTGTCCCCACAGAATTTGCTCTGGAGCCACGACTGACTTCAACGTGACCAAAATGGTGGATGATAAGGCGCGCAGTTCTGTCATGTTCGGTGCCGAGGCACCATCCGTTTCAATGTTTTGCGACGAAGGCAATCACGATCGCTACGCACCCACCAAGCACAATTCGATTTGCGAGAGGAAGAGCACCTTTGAGGTGATCATAAAACATCCCGACTTCGCCGTGAGCGGTTCCGGCAGTAGTCATCAAAACAGCCAGATACAGAACACGATGCCACGGATTACGTTCAAGAAACAAAATACGACTCGGCTTGTCATCGTCGTCGAGAACACCAAGGAGATGCTTATCCGCGAGTCGTGGAAGTACCTGCGCATTTCCATCCGTAAAATGGTGCTGTTTGACCTGCCTGAGGACGCGAACGTGGAGATCGGCATGGTGGCCACCAACGAAACCGGCTCTGTGAAACTGCTCAGCATATTGCCGATGAAAGGTAAGCGTCAGGATAGTCGGGACCAACTGTCGGCGGCCATACCGTACGCTCCTGGCGATTCCACTCAATCGCCGTGCTTGCATTGTGCGCTCAAGGAGGCGATCGAAATGCTCAACGAGCGCACTAAGGCGGCGGGGCCGGCTAATAACGTCATTATTGTCATCGCTCCCGGCATGAACCGCAACGCAAATATCGAGACTCTGATGAAGGAGGCCCGGAAGTCCAAAGTGAAAATGGCCACCATCAACTACCCGGAGATTACGCGCGTGCAGAGTTTGGACATTTTGGCGGAAGGTACCGGCGGCGAGGCATACACGGTGGCGGAGAAGAAAGTGAACGTCGTTACGAGCGTGCTGACCACCTACTTTCAGTTGTCCAATGTTCTCTATAGCATTATGCAGAAGTACGTCACCACCGGTAATCTGCCGATCGAAATTCATCGTAGGGAAATTCGCAACGATGGTCGCAACTCCATCACAGGTAGCTTTATGCTGGATGCGAATATGGGCGAACCAGCAAATTTGTTGCTCTACACACACGACGTTGATTCCCCATTAATCAAGTCCCTCTCGTTAACCAGTCCCAGTCAGGAAGTTTTTACACATCGTAGAGACATTCTAGCATCCGTGAAGATAATCAGCTTGAAAACCAATATTTCCGAGTCTGGCACGTGGACCTACACAATTGAGCCCTTTGTCGGCAATCCACAACCGCACTACTTGCAGGTAATGGCAACACCGAAAACTAGATCCGCGCAGGTGGTACGTGGAAGGTTTTGGATCAAGCGTAGTTCACCTCATGCGCCACTCACTTTGTACACCGAAGTTAAACGCGGAGATTATCCTGTTATGGGTGCCAAGATTGAAGTTCTTGTTACTAAAACCGAAACAAATGGAACTGTTATTTATAAAGAGACCCTCGAACTTTTGGATACGGGCAGTGGAGATCCAGATATTACTAAGGGTGATGGCGTTTACTCAAGATACTTTAGCGCTGCTGCTGGTGGTCCTGGTACTTACAATTTCGAAGTAACCGCTTCGGATAACGGTCATACTGCCTACAGTTGGACAAATGATGCCGCAAACAAAATTGGTAAGTTCGAACACATTTTAAACACGTTACCAGAGTTTCCTAATTGTTATTTTTAAATTTAGGCGATACTCAATGCTGCGGTAGCCGTATCCGTACACCAAATGTAGAGCCAATCAATCCATTCCAACGGGTTCTGCCTGCTCGCACCGTGGAAATCACCAGCGAAGACATCGACAACGAAATGCCTGTGGGTCGCATTGGAGATCTGAAGGTGGAAGTGAAAGTTGAAGATATGAAAGCTCTTCTCTCCTGGACTTCGCCGGATATGGGAGGCCACAATGTTGCACGCTACGAGATCAAATACGCGCCAAGCGTACAAGAAATTGTGGACAAATTTGACACCAATACGATTGCGTGGGAGGGTCGAAACGTACCATTCCCTCTTTCTACCGGTTCAGAAACTACGTTTACAATTGACATGTCTCAAGAGCGAAACCTTCTGGACAAACCGTTGTTCTTTGCTATTCGAGCCTATGCCCAAATCTCATCGGATTCCAAACCAGGTCCAGTTTCCAATTGGGTACGTGTATTGGTACCTTCACCCCCACCGCCACCTACTGTTGCTCCCACCTATACAACGAACGATTCTTCTTGGCCATTCCTAGTAAACCAAGGGGGCAGTGATAATTTGAGTCCCAGTGTGGCGAAGACCATGAGCCTAGGTTTGGAAATCATACTTCCAATTGTCATTGGCATTCTTTTCCTGATCGTTCTCTTGTCACTATACTGCTACTTCTGCGTGTTGAAGAATAGAAGGAACGGTGGACACAAGACGAGCAAGTCGAACCAGATCAAGACGGATAAACTGAATTCCACTATTACCATTGTACCGTCGTCCCCACTCAACATGCCTCAAAGTCCACAGCAGGATACCTATCAAGCAGAATACCCTGCGCATCATACAGTTGGCGTGCCTGTGAGCAACTATGGATACGAGGATGAGCCTAAGAAGCGGTACTCTCTGGTTCACCAGCAGGAACAACAATTGATCGACGAACTCAAGCAGCAACAAATGCAACACGACCAAATGAATTCGCCCAACAACAACTACGGTGGACTGAGCGTCATTTCCAACAACACTCTTCAGCGCAGCGGTGGTCATACGTTGAGTCCCTACAACTCCTGGAGCGCCAGCCAGCTGTTGCACGAACACGAGCGGCGGCACAGTCCAATGGAGAATATGATACAAGACGAGCAACTACAGCATCAGGACGCCATGTCTCAGTTGGATCATATGTCCATTTCTGGCCAAAATCCGGAACACATGCAGACTCTGAATCAGGTACCGGAGCACTACGTGCAGGGTCAGTACCCACCACCAGTGCCACCACTTCCGGCCTTCAATGCCAACGGATATCCGGTGAATTACAACATTTACGGCGTCCACCAGCCCATCCAGGCATCCAGTCAACAGGCTGGCCATCAGATTTATCAATCAATGCAACGGAATGAAACGTTAGTGCCTTTCAATCCAAGTCTACAGGGATCAATGAGTTCGGTAAATAGCGGCGAGAAGAAACGTCGGAACGTTACGATGGTTTAACATTACGTTTACATTGATAAAATCTGTACAAAAAAGAGCGAGACATTTTCGACATACGTGTAATCTAGGCTACGGTTTTTGATTTTTGACGTTACATACATTTATAACTTATACCTTCAGTGAAGTGAATTTTTTGTTTATCGTTCTCACAGAGTGTTTGCATTTATTGGGTATATCTATAAAATCTAGATGTAGGGAGAACTAGTCATTAACACATAACAATTAATTGCGCCAGTACTACTAAATTTCTTACGATATAAGAAAGAAGCCAATCATTTTTGTACTTTTTTATATGCATCGATTAACATATTGTAAGACTGATCTCGCATTAATTTAAAACAATTTCAAGTTGTAGGTGTTAGAAAATCCTAAGTATATAAAATACGATATTATTGCAGAATAGTATATAAGTTGTAATTAGGTAATTTCTGTATTAAGTCTCAATTGAATATTGTTTGTTTATTATATTTCATTAATCTGTAAATACTTTTTCCTATACTAAGAACATTGAAATAAGAGTTAAATGAATCGTAATAACCTGACTGCATCTATGAATGATTTGATTTTTTTTAATGTCACAACTTCAACTTTCAGGATATTATTTAGAAATTTACAGAATACCGGATTACTTCTTTCGAATGAACGCAGTCATTCTGTTCACGTTAGGGAAGCGTTGTTATTTGTATTAATTTAGTAGGAAATTTAAATTTCCAAAGTTTTTTGAAAATTTTAATAATTCTCAAATTTAAAGCGTTGAATGTTCAATTTATTGCTATCAGAGCCATCTAGTAGTTAACGATGGAACCTAGAGATGTCGGTATTTCAGATCTACATGAGCGTTTTAAAGAGCTTTGTAAATTTGTCTCTCTGCGATAGATGATGCTGCGCGTTGGAAAAAAATGAATCAAATTAATTATAAGAAGCATATATAAAAATTAAATAGCAACAAAATATAATTATTACTTGTTACGAGAAATGTATTCGCAGTTTCTTGCTTAACAAATAAAGGTAATCAAATTTCGTGACCAACAATCGCTCCTTTGTTTGAGAAAATCCACCACCCGGCAAATCTAAATAAAATAAGGGTGCTTATTAATAATTTTAAAGATATTCTATTTTAAAGAAAATAATTACATTTATAGAATATTTTCGTCCTTTCTCATTTAAAATGGAAATTATCCTAGAGTAAACAAATATAGCCTATGATTGAAGGTATGCATAAATATATCAAATGCAACTCTAACCTATATAAACAGCACCTTTGAGAATTTAAACACAAAACTTCAAAATGAAACTGGTAAGTATTATTAACAATCTGGCCTAGCTAAACAAATACTAAAGATTTTACGTATTTTAGTACTGTTTGAGTAACGACTCCAACAAACCTTGCCATTTGCTAACATTCAATGGCATCACGATTATGTTGGATTGTGGATTATCCCTTCAATCAGTGCTTAATTTTCTGCCTGTCTCCTGCGTGCCCTCCAATCGCCTCCTGAATCTGCCTTCGTGGATGCCACCGGATCTTAGTGACCCAGACCTGGAAGGAGTACGTTAAATATTTCAGATTCTTCCAATTTATAAGTAAATTATCCTTTCAAACTAAGATTTTGCAAACAAAACAATTTCTAGGAGTTGAAAGAGAACTATGACAGAGTGTTCGTTGACTCACCTCCCGAATTCTGCCCACCGTTGGACAAATTGTTTGACTTCTCACAAGTAGATGTGATTCTAATCTCCAATTATCTGTGTATGATGGCACTGCCTTTCATCACAGAAGGCACTGGTTTTCAGGGAAGGGTCTATGCTACGGAGCCTACCTTACAAATTGGAAAGTAAGCACTAAATCGAAATGATAATCGTTTTTCTGTAACAAATTCTAAATATATTTAAGGCTACTTCTAGAGGAATTAGTCCTCAACATAGAAAATAGCCCAAAGGCAGGTTTCGCCTATCAATGGAAGAACTTTGTCCATCAATTACCATATCCTCTGAGTGACTCCTTCAAGCCAAAGTCATGGAAACAGATCTATAGCATGAGTACAATGAATGCCAGTTTGTCTCATATACAAATGGTCGGCTACAATGAGAAAATAGTCAGTTTTATTACATTTAATATAATACGTTACTTGAAATTAATGCTAATACGTTACTTGAATTATGTTGGATGTTTTAGGATGTATACGGTGCTTTGCAAGTGATTCCTGCGAGTTCCGGCTTCTGCCTAGGTTCCTGCAACTGGGTAATATCCTCAGACTACGAGAAAATCGTCTATTTAAGTGGTTCAAGCACGTTGACCACACATCCTAGACCTATGGATCACAACAGTTTGAAAAATGCTGATATTCTTATTATGACTGATTTAACGCAAACGCCGATTAGCAATCCTGACTCAATGCTTGGTGTACTCTGTGTTGCTGTCGGTAAGTAACTGCTTTTGTAACTATTTAACTCATAACATATACAAACCAAAAATCGTGTATAGGTCTTACATTACGTGGTGGTGGTAATGTGTTGATTCCTTGTTATCCGACTGGAGTAGTCTACGATCTCTTCGAGTGTCTCTCGTTGAAAATGAGCGATCTGGGTGTTGCAAACTGTCCAATGTTCTTCATTTCACCGGTGGCCGACACATCGCTTGCGTATTCCAACATCCTCGCCGAATGGTTATCTTCAGTAAAGCAGAACCGAGTATATGTGGCTGACGATCCATTCCCTCATGCGATGTTACTGAAGAATACTAAATTAAAGCACTTCAAACATATTCATTCGGAGGGTTTCAGTACTGATTTCCAGGAGGTAAGACAATTTTGTTTCAATTTTTGGAAAAAAGCACCGTTTGAAAAATTGTATTTTCCGGCAAATCTAAAAAAGGTAACAATATTTTCTCGACGTGAATAGAGTGGAAGAGCTGCTCTTTTAAACGAGATTCTTCACAATACTACAAAACTGGTGCTACATCTCTTCAAAGTTTAAGAAATTTAAGAAAGTTTATGAACATTTAAAAAAACTCACTTGAAAATTGCATTTTCCTGCTAAACTGATCAATGCATTATCGTGATAAACTAGCCAAGATACCAACATTTCCTCGACATGCAAATAGAGAGGAAGAGTTTTTCTTTTGAAAAGTTAATTCACAATCATGTATAATTTTTAATAACAGCGGTACAGCTCGTCAAAGTTGAAGAAATGTCGACATTTTCAAAATCACTTTTTGAAAAAATGTATTTTCCTGTTAAAGTAATTAAGATAGCAGTTCCTCGATATGAAAAAGAGAGGAAGAGTTCTTCCTTCGAATAAGATAATCAACAGCCCGCAAAAATTTTTAAAAACGACTTATAGCTCGTCAAAGTTTGTGTAATTTCAAAATTGTCAAAACCACTCAAACCAACATTTTCCGGCTAAAGTAATACATATAAAAACATTTCTTCGCGGTGAAAGAAGAGAGGAAGAGTTGTTTTTCCAATGAGGTAATTCACAACCCTGTATAACTTCCATTAAAAGCGGTATAGCTCTTCAAAGTTGAGGAACTCGGAAATTTTAGTTGTCTCCTTGATTTCTCTTCTACAGCCGTGTGTCGTGTTCTGTGGACATCCTAGTCTACGTTGTGGAGATGTCGTCCAATTCATTGAGATGTGGGGCAGTAATCCTCGCAACTGCATCGTCTTCACAGGTACCTAATTAATTAATCACAATTACCATTTGTTAATATTCCATTTTTAAACTTTAGAACCAGATTTTGATTATATCGATGCACTTGCCCCATACCAACCACTCCAGATGAAAGTCGCTCACTGTGCCATCGATACATCGCTCAACTTTACGCAGGCCAACAAATTAATCAAAGAATTGAAACCAACAACGCTGGTGATACCCGAATGTTACACACTACCGCCAACAAACGCGCCTAATCTTACAGAACTTGTCATTGAAAACTCCCCGGAACGTACATTAATCCCATATAAATGGGGCGAGGTATAATTTACATTATCTCCAATTATCCTATAATAACTAACATTATTTCAATTACTAAAATTACTTGTTTGAAGGTGATCAATCTACCACTGAAAAGAAAACAAAATGTTGTCAACGTTGCTAGTGATCTCGGCGGTCAGATTGTCCTCACCGAGGTGAATTCGGACACAGCGATTTCCACAGTCACCGGAAAGTTCAGCGTCAAAGATAATACGTATAATCTGACTGATTTCGATGCAACAAGCGACAATAAACTGCAGACAAACGTGCGCTACGAATTCGGCTCGATAAATATTCAAGAGTTTGTTACGTTACTCTCAAAAGAAGGGATCTACGATACAAAAATTGATCAGAATGTTAAAGAGGCGACTATACACTTGGTAATTGGAAATTTAAAAACAGTAAATCAAAAAACAAAAACTCTACATCTAAAAAACAAAAATATTACTGAATGTCGTATTTTTTACAGGCGGAATTGGATGTTCTTGTGACAATAAACAGTGAATCTACTCATCTTATCTGCAACAATAACGACGAGAATCTTCGTAGTAAATTACGCGCATTGCTTATGCAGTGTCTGACAACATTTTAAGAATTTTTATACAATAAACTTATTTTTTCTAATCATATCCGATTATCTACTTGTTCTCCAAATTTATATACGCACTAAAAGCAGTTAAGCACTAGAAACAGTTAACTGTTGATTACGACATAACGGTATGTATTGGTTTTATTCGGAAACATTATAATCTGAAATAGTTAACACCGTCATTCGTTAGTTGTTTTTTTACAGAATATTTGGTTGTTTCGCAGGAGAATTGGCGAAACAACTAGCACAAAGTGCATCCCTCCTCTCCACGTTCCCGGCTCCTTATTCAATACAATATTATCAAATTACATAATTTACCCGTTGACTGCTTCCGTCGTCTTTTTGTTTATACGTAATGCGTACGATTCCACATGCGGCGACGCTTCGATGACGGTATGCACGTACAATTGGAAAAAACGGAGTTCTAGAAAATTTCATAAACAAACGTTCCGCGCGCACGACGGACACACGACATCCCGAAAAAAAACAGGAAGGGAAAATTGTATGAAATCGTTACTTACGATGCGATTTTTGCGCGGTCGTCATCGAATTCGCGAGCAACCGACTAGCGCCGCCGCGAAATTAGAACCAGTAGAAACATTTAAATGCAAGTAGAAACGCATCATATGTATGTAAAGTGTGTTTGGGTATGTCGGTTGGCGTGTTAGTGAATGTCGTTGTGTGTGTGTGTGTGGCTTTAGAGGATGCGCTCGTAGAACAGCAGGTAGGCGTTGGCGTTCAGCACGCGGTCCTCGCTGACGACGCCGGCGCTCGAGTCGCTCACGTAGAACCACTTGTAGCTATCGATCTTGGCGTCGTCGATGTTCTTGTTGACCATGTCGCGCGCGTTGCGCGGCAGGAAGTGCCAACGGTAGTTGTCGGCGGGGAGCTTGGTGCGCACCTTGATGTAGGCGATGTAATGCCCGCTGCTGAACGAACCGCTGTGCTCGACGAGGCCATACAGCGAGTACAGCACCTTCTTCTGGTCAGCGTCGAAAGTCGGCAGTTGGAGCGCGCGCTTGGAACAGAACGGCGCGATGTCCAACAGCATCGGGAACTTGACGGCCTTGGTTATCTTGGACGGACGGAAGTGGCACACCTGCAAATATCGAAAACATATTGATACTTATCGAAAAATATCTAAATTACTAAACCGAAATGGTAAACTTACTTGAAAACGCTTCAGGTGTAAAATAAGAACAGCAGGTGGATTGTAAATCAGCAATTGTTTCGTAGCATTCGTAAGTACGGGCTTCTTATCCTGGCCTGAACTACGTTTGGTGCACAAGTCACAGCGTACTTTATTGTTACCCGTCATCAGTTCGGAGGAAGTGAATTGATACAAGCACGACTGCACAGAACACTCGCCCTCCTCGATCATTGGAATTGAAATGGTCCCAGTGTATTTACCAACTTCATCGCCATCACCTTCATCGTCATCATCCATCTACAAATGGAATTATTAACTTTTTCACAGCAATGAACACAGCAATTTGTACCTCTTCATCCACATCGTCTCCGTCCATAGCATCTTGCTCTTCATCTGAAACAGGAGCACCACCGTACGCACCATCCGGTTGCTGCTTATCGGTTTCGATGGATAATTTTTCTAGGTCTACCTTCAGGTCTTCGTTTTTTATCTCGATGAAGGCTAAACGACTTTCTGGACGTTCGAATTCATCGTTACCCCTTGATATTTGTAGAAATTGATTTGATTTAGTATAAATTATTACAATACCGAAAAAATATGCATAATAATAAAACAAATTACCCTTCAACCGGTGAATTAAGACCACAGGAAGGACTTCCAAGGTCAATATTAGTCTCGCTGCTCTCAGGGCTGGTGACAGGACTATCTGGTGTGAACGGAGAGGCGCTGAGCATGCCGGCGACGGGGCTCGCCGCGTTCTCGTTAACAGCGCCTTCAGGGAACGCATTATCCGGACTGTTTTTGTCGGAATTATAACCGGACTCCGTGCCCTTATTATTGGTGACCTCCTCGGGGGTGCGCGAGTTCGCCGAATCCTCCACATTATCCTCGACGTCGGCGTCCGACTGGCTGTCTGACTTGCCGTTGGATTCGGTGCGCTCTTCCATCGGCGCATCCTCACGGTCGGCTTCAGCCGCCAGTTCCGCATGACGGCGTGCCACCGCCGGATGCTGACCGCCGCCGTGGTGCGCCCGACGCGCCTTCTTCATCAGCCGGCGCTCCTTCTTCGCCTGATGCTTGGACGGTTTGCCATCGTCGCCGCCGTCATCAGCCTTGCGCCGTAACACTGGCGGCCGCTGGTTTTCAGCGATCGGCAGACTCAGGTCGAGGAAGTTCTCCTCGCGATGCGACGTGTGCCCGCAGTCCTCGCACTTGAGCGTCGACACGAGCACGCCGCGAAACACCTGCTCGGTGGGCAGCAGCTCGGACGCCTGGCAGCCGTAGTGGCGCACGACGGCGCGCTGCTCGCCTTCAACGGTAGCCGGGTTCGTCTTCGTCGTGAAGCCAAGGTACTTGAGGATGACGCTCTGGTAACGGCGCAGGTCCTCCTCACGCACGCCGTCCAGCAGGTGGCGCAGCAACTCGTGCGAGTCATGCTGCTGGCCGCCGCCGAACATCGTCATGCGTTGCGTCAGGCAGTTAAAGAGCGCGAACGGATTGAACGTGTCCTGCTGGCCGCTCTGCAATTCGCTAAGGGTATTCGCTAGATTACGTGTTAGAGGTTTCCATTCTTCAAGAATACCTAGGGCATATCAAAACAAGTCATGTATCAATAAATAGTTCAATTTTTTTCACAATTTGTATGTTTTGATAATACGAACTGTGATTACAAAGAGTATAATAGTAACTAAAAAGTATAAAAGTATCGATACTTCAATATTATTGTTGTGACAAGTATCAATAATAAAAAGGAAGAGTTTGTGCACTGAATATGCTGGTCTCACCAAATCTGTCACACATTTAAAAAATCATATCACATGAAATTGACTTTGAAATAGAATAATCAAAAATTGAACCAAACATGCATAAGAGTGGTGATTATTTCCACATGCATCGATAAATTACAAAATATTAATGCATTGATTAAGTTTCAATCAATTAACTTTAGATAACATGGTTGCAATAATTAGTAATGCGATTTCCCACGAGTTTTATCAAAGAATATATAATTTGATGACTATGACTACTGATTAGATTAAAAATAATAGACGAAATGGAGTGAGATTGATTACCCTTAAGTGGATCCAAATGCACCGATTTTTTGTTCTTTCCATCGATTACTACTTTGCCCCCAGGTAGTACAAATGTCTGGCCAGACACAGCAGTCTCTTGCAGGAGTTGAAGCAGGTAGGGCGTTTGCCCAAGGCATTGCATCACGGAATTGAAGAAGCAGGTATTGCCTAGGTTTCGCAGCCCTCTGGCGACGAACTCGCCTTTGGTTTTGGAGACAATTGTCAAGGGTAAATTCGCTTCCATGATATCCCCCTAGGAATATTTTTAAAAATTATTATTGAAGAAATAAGAATAATAAAAACAAGTAAGCAGAATAAAAAAATAATGATTTTAAGAAGGAAAAAGTAGAGTGTTGATGGAAGGTATATTACTTACGCTCATTACGTTCGTGGATGGAATGAGTGCCTTGGGGTTTTTGGCAGCGGCGAACTTTTTGATGTACTCAACGCACTCGTGCAGCTTCTTCTTGCCGGTGACTTCGTTGTCGCAGTGATAGCACCAGACGCTCCATTTGCTCGTGTTCAGGCAGATGCTGTGAGAGTCAGAGCGCGGCGTCGAGAAGTGGTGCAGGGCGTGCTTGTTTTTGTAGCGGCCGCACGCCTGATGCCCACACTTCAGGCACATCCACAGCGAGTCATCCTCGGAGGCAGCGAAGTCGAGTACCTCTTCAGCACCGCCGCTGGCGCTGTCCGTGCTGGACGACGCCGTCGTCGCGCTGCCGACGGCTGCCACTTTGCACTGCTCGCACTCGGTGCAGAGGCCGGCGCTCTTCTGCAGCGCCTTCTTCACGCTGTTGATGTCGACCGATTTGTTGATGTGCGTGCAGCCGGTGGCGAAGGCATTGCGCGTGTCGTCGGAGCTGTCCGAGGAGTCATCAGAGCGGGCAACGCCGCCGCCGCCTCCACCACCGCCGCCACCTCCGCCCCCGTTGGCCGGATCACCCTGTCGCTTTTTCTTCGCCATCGCGCTGATCGTCTCGGGTGCTTTCCGTTTGCGCTGAATCGGAGAGGAGAATGAGCTGAATGCTGGGCGAAACGTGCACGTCTCAGCATTAACCTACGAGCGGCACGCGTGTGCACCACGTTCGTGTAACGACGTTGACTTGGTGGTGCACCAGGTGCCTGATCGGCAGGCAGACAAACAGACAAGTAGACACTCGGTGAATCAGGTAAAAAAATAATTAAGGCAACTTGTGCTGGGCTGTTTCGAGCACGCGCCTTCGACACCGGATTGCGTGGTGTATGCCTTTTTCCTGCTGCCGCCTTCGCCGTCGTGCGATGCACACGTACACACCGTCAACGTGCAGTCGGCCGACACACGCTGGTGGCCACTGCCAACATACACCACGCTGTAACGCAGGACGAGCGCTATTTTAATTCAAAACGCGTCCGGCTGCCGTGTGGTTGCGTGCAGGCAGTGCGCTTTTTTTTCGCCTCAGTCGTTGGTATCGCGAGATGGACGGCTCGTGCAGTGACGTTCCACGCGCGCGGTGCGATGCGAAACTGAGCGAATAGAACCACTACAAGGCGCCTCAGCTTCGTGCACATCCGTCAATCTTGTACAATACAGAAACCCCCACCACCAACAACGCATTCGCCCTCCTCGCGATCGCACAAACCCCGCGACGAATTCAAAATTCAAACAAATCAAATCGAAACGAATCTGAACGAATCTAAACAAATACTTACCCCGAGACACCACAAAGCAACCAGAATCAATTCGACTGGCGTTAACGTGTGCGCACCGTTCGACTTGTTTTTGTCATCTGACATTATTTGCGCGCACCGCGATTTATGTATCAAAATCTCTAGTCAAATTCACCGAACGGCCTACATGCAAAACACGTGTGCGTCCATTGTTGTTTTTTTCTGCGTGAATCGATCTCGTTCGTGTTAAAATGTGCACTTACGAGCCAGTATCTGGACGTCATCAACTGCTTTTTTGCACCGGACGCACCACGAGGAAAACTGCTGTCTTCTGCAGCTGCGCGCCTATACTCGATTATGCACCAATCACAAACCGTTGTTTAATCGAATTTGTTTGATTATTGCACTGCGCCTTGGGTTGCGTTCCGCGCAATCATCTTAATTGTCACCAGGCACCTCTGATTACACTAACATATCACCCAGCACCTGCCTGCCTGCCTGCCCTCTTCGTAAGTTTGTTTAGCCTATGGCATACCTATCAACATTCTCACATTATACGCGTTAGATCACATTTGTATTTACAGCCAATTGCTTTTCTTATCTTTGTTTGTATGAATGCGCATCAAAGAATTTGTTGCAATTGCTTTTGTTCTCCTGTTTCAAGACAGTTGATACATTTAAGAAAATGCGAAGAATTTTAGTTACGTTATCGCATATCTTCACGAAGATTAGCTTCGATCTTATTTACATTTTTCTATTTTCAAACAAGAAAAGTTTGAAAAAAAAAGTAGGAAATGTTAAGAGGACCTATCAGGGGCACAGACACCTAGCGGTAGAATCATGCATCAAACACAAAAATCGAAGTTAGTTCACAAATTCAAACGAGGTTTGCGTGACTTATATAATGCAAAATAACCTGTAAGACACGAAACCTGTCTGACGCGGAAACGTAACGAAATATTTGTCATATATGTCTAGTGGGGCGAGGATCCTATAATCTTGAAATTTCCTTTTTGTCGATTTTAACGCAAAGAGTGATGATAAAAATAAGTTTTTCGCATTTTACAAAACACACGCACGTGCAACTGCACACTTTTACATATGCTTACAAACTTATGCACACATATCTACACCCATCTTCAAACATAAATAACTATTCCTTCCCGATTTACGCACACACACACACACTCACAATTTTAATTTTTCATTTTAGTTTCACTATGTCTTACCACTATAGTGGCTTTGGCTGTGATAGTTCCTCTTAGAATTCTAACGAAATTGACAAGAATCATCAAGTTAGTTAGTTAATTCAGTTGCCTATAATCCCGAAAAACATCCACTCCTAAGTGTTTTATACATGTGTAAGATGTGTAGCACAAATACGATGAGTACGTGTATCACTGTGGTCTATCAGCTGATGAGTACGTGCAGCTGATAAGTTTATGTGGATTTCCGCCGGCTTTCCGGTGACCGTGAATCATACGTAACACGCATTTGTCTCACAACCATTGTAAAGAAACAGAAAAGTGTAATTGCCACCATGGATATCGCCGCGGTACCGAACTTTCCGCAGAAAGTAAGTGAGCCCATACAAACCGCATAAACATCTCTCGCATCGAATGTCACCGCCAATCAATCATAACACCATCAAACGGAAATCTCAAACTTACAGGTTGTCTTCTTCACACACTTCATCTTCATCGCCCTGAGTGCGATGGGCCATTGGGCCACCAATGGATATCTCTTCTATAATGTCATTCTGATTGTGCTCATTCTTTGGTCGATGCACAACACACAATCAGCCGAACCTATACAACTGGCATGTATCCAATTGCAATTACGGCGCGTATGCACAGAAATAATAAACTATTTTGTTCGTAGGCATTCCTCGTGAATATCACTGCAATAGTTTTGGATATATTCTATCTTGCATTTTGCTACCCCAATAGTTACGGTAAATTATTGTTGTAGATGTTTGTTACGCACATGCATAATTTTACACAGGCACACACACAACACACACACTTTTACATATACATGCAGCCTTTTACACATCCCCATACACATCGACACCAACCTATACACACACACACACTTATAAGTATACACATGCAAACACACATGAGTTTTTAGAGTAATTTCAAAGTTATTTTTCCTAGAAGGCGCTGCAGAGCGATTTTCGGCAGCTTTGGCCATTCTACACCTAGTCGTACGTCCATTCACGACGATTTACATGCTGAAGATGTTACGAGAACGCGGCGACGAACCAAGTATAAGCAAAAGTGGACTCCATTTTTTCTTCCTCTAAAATTGTGGATTTCATTTAGATTTTATTAGCGGTTTTCTACCCCAAACGGCACCGAGGGCAACGAGTTATGAGGATATAGACCGTGGTCATCCTTCGCAGGCACCAAATCCCCCGCACGGCTACGATTTCTCGAACGTGCAACAAATCTAATACTCTGAATTTGCAGCTGGAATTCACATACTTGTGGACTTGTGCCTACTGATCTGATCACTTGTTTAACCCCCACCACACGGAGTGCAATAACGCATGAAAATACACCGTTAACACAGCGAGACGCGTAAAACGCGCCGATATTTTTTCGCGTAATTTTTAGTCTCTAAACCATTGTAATACGGATACTTATTATATGTAAATATTTGTCTATTGAGATGTTGATGAATAAAACGTAGTATAACTAAGCTTACCGGAAAGCACACGAGCAGGATATGTTTTGGAGGAGCGAGTTTCTGGATGAGTGTGACGGGCACTGATAAATTTTGAGAAGTATTTGACAATGACAATTGTCATTTGTTGGAATTATTTGTCAGTTCTATAGTACCTGCATTTTGTTCAACCTAACGTAACAAATGCTGTTTATTTATTGAGCGAGGTTCCAATTAATGAAACTGATACAAATAATCTCCACGTTAACGGTCTTAAACTTAGGTATTCAGAAGTCATTTTCTTGACAGCGGAAAATATTGCCGTCAATAGACTCAATTTTCATCACTTATAATTATCGCTTCTAATGAACTAAATGAAACACTATTACAGAGATGTATGGCAAATTTCATCCTGAATCGAATGATGGGTGATTTGTAATTTTAGGATACCGGGAAATATGAGAGAAATTAAGAACTTTCAAAGTAATTATTTGTCAGAAAACGTTTTTGCAACGTTTTAGATTTTTCATTGACTTCACTATCTTTATGCATAATTGGGTATACAAAATGAAACTAAATTTAATGGAAAATCAATCGCCGAACCAATGAGAACTCTACGGTTAGCATATTAAAAATTATTTGGAAACAAAGTTTGAATTTCATGTTTTAGTTGACAGATTTCCGGTCTCAAATTTAAATCTAGTTGTGACAGCTTTGTAACATATTTACAATAATATAATAATAATAATATGTCAAGGATTGCTATTTCATTGTAAAGATTGTAAATCTACCAAATATGCGTTGATGAACGTGTTATTTCGGTAGTTTCGTTTAATTTCACTCTAGAAGGACATCTATATATCTTTAGTCAAAGTAGTTTATAATTTTGACAGCGTCATACTTTACCCTATTGAAAAGATTCGTTCATGACAATTACAAGACATTCCATAATAAATTTAAATACAGCTGACAGCTGACATAAGTACTGGTAACCCTGGCAACTCTGTTCTTTTTCCTGTTAATTGTAAATCCCCGTCGGTCAACGTGTAATTTCAGTTGTCGTTTCCAGGTTTCCTGCTTAATTGCTATTCTCGCAGTGATAACATTGAAATACAGTTGGCACTGCGTGGCTAAAAAACAAATTATTCAATATATTTTTAAAAGTTGTATTATAAAATATAATAATATACAACAGTATACATTTAAAAATGCATATTTTTTCACGTAGCATGTTGTAGGTTCGAGGACTGCTTTCAAAGATCAATGCCGAGAGGGCCTTCTCATCTTCCGTCCATCGTCTGGCTTCAATGCCATGATTTGCCTCTCGAATTACTCCCATAAGTAGGGTGACAACAGGCTCGGACAACCCCAACAAGAATTTTAGAATGTAATTGTGAATACGCATAATGTACTACGTCTTTTACCTTAAAAAATGTCTTCACACTCCCCAATACTATTAAGGCAGTATTCCAGGGCATCTCTCGTGTTCTTAAGACCTTTGATGATCTTTTCCAAGCGCAGAACACGTCTTTGCTTATCCTGCACAAGTTGATTAATTTCCTCTCTCGTGAATTGGTGATTTTCCGCGGAGAGTAATTATCCAAGGTAGCAAATAAAGATGGACGGACTAGGGGCATTTCAACATCATCCTCTAGCTGCAAGGCTAATTGAGAGGTGGAGGGAGCATCCGCAGGAATCGTATCTCCAGCAGCAAAATTTTGTTCGCTGGGTTTTGAGGATGATTCGGACGGCAATGAAGGCAGCAAAGCAGGCACTGCTGTGCGCTACAAGCGTCTGTGATCTGGAAGACAATAAGCCTTAGACTCAAAATGTCTGCTGCATATTTTCCAACAAGGTCGGACCTCCTGGCTGGACTTACTGCCAAACATTTTCAGCAACCACTGAGTGCTCCTACAAAATATTAAACAATCATGAATGTAAAATATGATATGAAATGTAATATATAAAATCAACCTGCTCACCTGAGGTGGAAATCGAACATTATAGAAGTACACCGCCATCTAACACGTTAAATGAATTAGTTTCTAAGTTTTAAACTATTAACACGGATTACTCACATTGTTAAAATAGGAAAAAGGTATAAAGGAAAGTAAAAATGTCCAAAAACACCCACAAGAACAACTCACGTTGACCCGTAATTACGTGCCAATTTTGCAGACAATACACAATTAGCACGCGATAATTCAACGGATGTGAAGTCCATATCGATAATTCAAATTTCCGCCGCTAAAAAATTTGCGGCAACCGCAGCGCCCCCTTCTAAGAGTTTGTTGATCAGTGAACGACATCTCCCGTAAAGCTTGAAACTTTCTTCACTCCTCTATGGTTCATAGCTCTCAACAGGTTTGGGTTGAATGTACTGTTGTGAATTCGGTCTCGTGTAAGATTATGCGTATCCATTAAAATAACCAAGCAAATTAGTTGATATTACAATGGATAACGAAAGTTCAGTGGTGTGTTCCATAACCCTCGAATGGGCGAATAACCAAGGTGCGATCGCTCGAAAAGCAACGTACAAAAAAGGCACGCTGCGCCTTTGTCGCAACGAATTTCGGCAAATGATTCTCGAAATAACGCCGGAGAAGCTCGCCGCCGTCAAGTTCCCTTTGAAGAACATGTCCGTTCATAATAAATTCATGAGCGAAGGGAAAACATCGATGAAATTCCAAGATCAAAAGTGCACAGTCTTCCTCTCGAACGCACCACCCGGCCAACTTACAACATTCCTTAAATTGCTCTTCGTGAAGATGACCGGCGACAAGAAGGTGGCGCCGCCGAAGGTATCGCTTCGCGAGCAGTTACTCACAAGCCAACCCCGCGTCCTGGACGACATCAGCCCGGTTACGGTGGCTGATTTGAAACACGCACCAACGTCGAAATCCACAGCAACG
Organism: Mimaenictus wilsoni; assembly: GCA_027575185.1. Lineage (NCBI taxonomy): Eukaryota > Metazoa > Arthropoda > Insecta > Coleoptera > Staphylinidae > Mimaenictus > Mimaenictus wilsoni. Next base: position 61,874 of record JAODAC010005119.1, read on the forward strand.
ACGCCGTCGCCGTTGAGTCGGAAGCGTAAACTCCAAGAAGGTGGGTCGCCAGCGGCGAAGAAACCGTTCACAGTGAGCGATCCGCTCAATGACGAGCAGAAGCAAGTGCTGCAGGCGTGCCTCGCCGGACAGAACGTCTTCTTCACGGGCAGTGCTGGCACCGGTAAGAGTTACCTCCTTCGGAAGATTATCGGTGCTCTACCGCCGGATGTGACTACGGCGACGGCGTCCACTGGTGTGGCGGCATGTCACATCGGTGGGATTACGCTGCATCAATTCGCTGGAATCGGTGCTGGTGATGCTACGCTGGAGAGGGCTTGCCAGCTGGCTAGCAAGTCGTCCGTTGCTTCGATTTGGAGGAAGTGCAAGCATTTGATTATCGATGAGATATCTATGGTGGACGCTAATTATTTTGAGGTAATTTATTTTATGTATGTTTTATTATTTCGTTTGGAGCGCCTTCTATTAGAGGAGGCTAAAAGTATTGGTATCGGTAAGTATCGATACTTCCGTTCGTTCCTTATCGATACCTACCTTAGGTGTTGTTTAAGAATGTCAAAAAAGCATCGGTACCGATAAGTATCGATACTGACAATGCCTAGCGATTTTTACGCCATCTGCATATGTTAGATATAAGAACAAGTAAACTTCCCAATCGTGCGGACAAATTTCATTCAACATGCGTGGATATCTTCGCTCTCTAGTGAAACACATTTTATCGTCAGAATCTCTTACCCAAATATTCGAAATCGTGTACTAGGCAAAGAGCAATGTGCTTAGTTTCCTCACAACTGTAAGTACATACATCTTCTTTATTGCGTTTGCATATTATCGTTAAATTGAACGATTTCGCTACCTATTTTTCAGTTTCGGTTGCTGGTACGCATTTCTTTTGGTAACAGCGCCCCCTCTTCCTTGTCAAAACAGATGTCAAAGTACAACATAACATATTTCACTGTTAACGGTAGTCGCGCCAGTACAACCCACATCGCTCTCTAGTGAAACACATTTTATCACCAGAATCTCTTATCAAAATATTCGGAATCGTGTACCAGGCATAGAGAAATGTGCTTAGTCTCCTCTCAACTGTAAGTTCAATCAAATTATTTGCTGCATTTGCACATTATCGTTATATTGAGCGATTTCGCCACTGTTTTTTCGTTTCGGTTAACAGAATTGCTGATACGCATTTCTTTTGGTAGCGGCGCCCCCTCGTGCTTGTCAAAACAGATGTCACAGCGCAACATAACCTATTTCGCTGGGAGCACTAGTCGTGCCAGTACAATCCACATCGCTCTCTAGGGAAACATATTTTATCATCAGAATCTCTTATCAAAATATTCAAAATCGTATACGTTTACTAAGTGAAAGGTGTTTAGTCTCCTCTCAACTGTAAGTACACTCATGTTTCTTTGTTGTATTTGCATATTATCTTCATATTGAGCGATTTTGCTACTGTTTCTTACGTTTCGGTCGACAAAATTGCTTATACGCATTTCTTTTGGTAGCGGCGCCCCCTCGTGCTTGTCAAAACTGATGTCAAAGTACAACATAACGTATTTCACTGTGAGCACTAGTCGCGCCAGTATTTAATCATTCGATATTTTCCAAATTGTGTATATCTCGAAAGGAAATCCTTGCAGGCCTACAACATTTGGTATTGTAATGTATTCATTTTACTGGAACTCAAAATACATCTAAAGCATCTCTGAAATATCCAGGAAATTTCACCTAAAACATTTGTAGGTCACTCCTTGACCGCATGGAGTCGCTTCTATCGATACCAATTAACACGTTGCCGTGTAAACTACTTGTTTAACATTTTTTCTCGATTTTGATTATAGAAAATCGAGGCAGTCGCTCGCCACGTCCGGAAAAATGACAAACCTTTCGGAGGTTTGCAGTTGATTCTCTGCGGGGATTTCCTCCAACTGCCACCAGTAACAAAATTCAAAGAAGAGAAGAAGTTTTGTTTCCAGTCGAAGGCATGGACGGAATGTGTACAGAGAGTCTTCGAACTACGCATCGTACATCGCCAGAAAGATCCCGAATTCGTGAAGATACTTAATCAAATCCGCGTCGGCGATGTTACCCCAGCAGTCAGCGATCGCCTACTCGCCACTGCGACGCAACAAATCGAGCAGAATGGTATACTTGCGACGCGACTATGCTCCCACATGCGAGACGCCAACCTAATCAACGAAAACAAGTTAGGGGAGCTCCCTGGTGAGCCACGTAGCTTTAAGGCTCAAGACAGCGAAGCGTATTCCAAACAACTCGACCAACAAACGCCCGTACCTTCGGACCTCATCCTCAAACTCGACGCCCAAGTCATGCTGCTGAAGAACATCAACGTGGCAATGGGGCTTGTAAACGGAGCACGTGGCATTGTTGTTGCGTTTCGCGACGGCTTGCCATTGGTACGCTTCCGTAATCGTAAAGAATATCTCGCCAAGCCGGAGAAGTGGTCGATACGCACGGCGGGCGGTGCGGTCATCACACGCAAACAAATCCCCCTGAAACTGGCGTGGGCGTTCAGTATACATAAATCCCAAGGATTGACTCTCGACTGCGTCGAAATGTCTTTGGCACGCGTGTTTGAAGCTGGTCAAGCGTATGTTGCTTTATCACGTGCGCAGAGCTTGGACTCTTTGCGCGTTCTCGACTTTAAGGCGACGCAAGTGTGGGCAAACTCCGATGTTTTAGCCTTTCACAAACGCCTTCGGGAGCAGGTCACTGACGAAGCGCTAGTCAGCACTCTGATACCACTAGGCAGGAAGGCACAGACACATCCAGCTAAACCAGGAAAAAGTGGTCTGAGTAAGCCTAAAAAGTTGTTATTCTCAAACAAACCAATTGTTTCTATTTCATGATGAGTTAGCTACAATTTATTAATCAATTTCGTATTATCAAAATTAATTTAAAGATTTACTACAATTTTAATTTTCACTTGATCAAATTCTCACTAGTTTAATTTTCATAAAATGTGGAAACATTTTAATAACAATCAATCAATAGTAACAACAAAAATCGAAACTATTTTCTCAAATAATATCAATGTGATGCAAATAATCATTCGAGGAGTGAATCAAATTACTTGGCAAGAATTTTTTTGAAATTTATTATTACATGAACATATAAATTAATCGGCAACATAGTTATCTCATGTAAACCTTTAAGAGCTTAATTTAAAAATCTTACTTTTGATTCGGATGAATCGAAATTTGCCATCTATTAAAGTATTGCATTTGAACAGTGACGGCAGATTGCTTTTTGACTTTAAAATTAATTAATCTTCATATTAATATTAACACTTGAAGAATTAATTTGACTACACAAATGAATGAATTTCATTCGCAATTTTAAGTGAATTATCACAGTTTCTTTTCCACATTTAAGATTAATGATTTCAGACGATAAAATGTGCTTTGGCATTTTGCCTTGATAAACATGACTTTAAAAATTAATTAATGATGTTTTAAGCTCGTTTTCTTGAAACCATTTCAATTCAAGATTCATGTTTAATGACTTTCTATTAAAGTTTTCATGTTCTGACGAATCATATCATTGATATATTTTGATTGGTTCTATTAAAAAATTACTTAATTCGCATTTTGCCATTTTACATGAACAATATCTTCCGACGCTGTTTATTTCGTTTCGATTAAATGATTGTCATGCGTAGGTGGCACTTTGCAGCCCGTGGAATTATTCATTAACTGGATTAAATTTTCACTAAATCACAAGAATTAATTTAATATCGGCTTCCGACGTTGTTTCATGTAATGTACTTGTAGGAACTTCATTTAAAAACAATTTGATTAGCAGGAATATAAATGTCCTATTCATTCGGTTCATTCATGAAATCTTTGGATCATGATGTTTAAGATGCGTTTGATACTTTGATACTTTTGGGAAGTTTGAGCAAGATTAAATTAATTCTTTAATTAACCAAATGTATAAAACATTAAGCTATATTTGGCTCAAATGCATCTACACAAAGAGACTTGAACTTAGTTCTGCTGGCAGATTCTTAACTTCCAAATTAATTAATTATGATATTAATATTAAAACATGCAATTTTCAGGTGAATGAATTTCATTTGCAATTTAACAAAATTTTCCAATGACCCTTCTTGGAATGTCCCAACACTGCCTGGTGTCATATTTGATAGGTTGTGGTAAAAAAAAACTTAAATTCACTATGATTAAGTTCTTAAAGCCTGAAACAAACATTCAATTTTATTAGTTTTACTCGACATTATATCCTTGATTAGTTCATGATCCATATGATCAATATAATCCGACGCTTTTTGTACCGTTTTGATTAAATGATTGTCAGCAGTAGGTGGCATTTTGCAGCTCGTATAGTAATGCATTAAGATTACATTTACTGTTACATTTTTAAAGCAATTACATTTTCTAAAATTAACGTCTTTTCGGAATTAACACGAACAGTGATCAAATAAGTCGTATACGAAATGAACTGGGTGCAAAAAGCAGCCGCCATTGCTTGCACTTTCGCCTTCAAATCACGTTTCGTCTCCTTGGGCAACATGAACAAACTACAACACAATTTTCCATTGTCAGGCTAACTAACGGCGTATGTATTGCCCCCCAGCTAGTTGCAATCTAAATAAAAATATAAATATAGTTTGATATAATGTAAATCAACTCACTTACAGTGCATGCTTCTTGGGTGGTTTGAACTAATGTAAGTTCTGCTCGCAGATTGTTAAATTCAGAATTAATTAATCTTGTTATTAATATACACATACATAATTAATTTGACTGAATTTTTTCATTCGCAATTTAACAAAACTTTCCGATTAATGAAAACTTATTGACTATGATTAAGTTCTTAAAGCATGCAAACAAGCATTAAATTTTATCGAGTTTAGATCGATGTGATCTTGCATTAATTCTTGCCAATTAATCGACATTACTTTATGATTTTAAGTCAGACTACGTTAATTTTTACATGAATTGTTGATGAATTTCCTATGAAATGAAGTATGTATTAATCCTGCCAATCGAGAAGACTGTTTTAATCAAGTTTTATTAACTTTTGAAAGCCGTGTATATACAAAATGTAAACCAACTATGTAAATTGCACTTAATTAAAAAGAAATAAACCAAAACCGGTTTTGTACTCTTCCTCCCTCACCTTGCTTATTATTCCGAATTTGACATAATAGTGTTGAACATACCTCCTTTTTTATACTCGTACTAGCAGCGTGATCGGAATGTTTGGAATATTATTTGTATAACTGGCCTTGCAGAGTTCGTTCTCCTCTATATTATTTCAAGTAACTTGCAAGATTGACGAGGGAAGTGAAGTGAGACACTTCCCTCGTCAATCTTGCAAGTCCGACTCATACCCCATTCGCCTTGGTTCCATCAGGTTTGCCATTTTCCAGTGGTTCTCTCGCGTTGATTTTGTGCAGATATCTTCTTGCTTTGCGGACCAAGTATTCTGCCACCATTAAGTCGATGGGAATCATTCCGGCAATGACAAGCGCGGCATCAGTGGATGTATGTTCTTTCTACTCCTATAGCCAGTCGCCTCCGAACGGCTACCAGCGTGTTTCTATGCATTTTAATTCGCTCTATGCCAGGCGGGAGCCGAGTACAGTATTGCAGAGTTTACCCAGCGCGCAATTAGTCTTCTTCGACTGCTGCGTGATCCATCTTTCACTCTGAAGAGGCGGTTGATTCTTCGCTCTAGCCCACTGGCCTTCTGAGCTATGGTAGTTTATGTGGTTGGAGGACTCTGAGACGGATAATTGAAATACTTCCCTTTTCAGTAAAAAACTTAAATTGATTATTAATTAACTTCTTGTACCAAGTAAACAAGCATTATGGAAGATCAGTTGTGGATACATTAATTTCAGAGTACGTTAATTTTTACTTGAAATTTATTATGAAATGTAGTATTATAATACCTCAAAAAGACAGTTTAACTAAATTTGAATGGCATGCAGGACTATCTCTTAGTTCTTCTTCTTTCATGGCGCTACAGCCCGCTACCGAGCCTTGGCCACCACCAGCTTCTTCTTGCATTTGTCCTTATTCCTTGCATTTCTCTTCCAGTTGGTCGGCTGTAGGAGTTGCTATGCATCCTCATGAAGTGTGCACGTCATCCTCTCATCTTTTTCTTGGACGTCTTTTTCTTTTGGAGCCCTGCATCTTGGCCTAGCCCTGCCCATCTTAGTCTTCGCAGGCGCATGTATGATGTCTAGATTGCTTAGTTGTACTTTGTGTTGGCGTCCACACTTCACATCCGTAGCATATGATTGATCTCATTTAGTATCGTGGGATAAAGTCTCAGTTTCGTTCTTCGTTTTATATTGTTTGACCAGAAAATATTTTTTGTTGCTGTTGATATTTATTATTCTGTTTTTTTTATGTACGTCTCTGCTTTTGATTTATCTAAAGATATACATCATATAATAATATAATTCAATAAAGTTCATTTGCTTTATTTGCTCATTTAAATTAACTACTAACATTGATTTCCACTGGTGGAATAAATCGCCAAATATGATTCGTCAGGTTGGCCATACTCTGATTGCTTGCGTCCGACGATGTCACCTGAATATCCATCTTATACTGACCTGGCGTGAAGAACAGCACATTACAGGCGTGCTGCGTGGAGTTTTGTGGTGCGAGAGTCGGCAGGAATATCCTATAACATTATTTTTAATTATACGGTTTATTTTAGAGTAGTATATTGTACAACGAACATGTAATGCTCACATTGTTTACGAGTAATACTTGTTGAGGCACGAACCGAAGGCGAATGCAATACAAGTCATACGAGTAAACAATATGCATTGTATGCGAGTTGTACTTTTTCTACGACTGTTATATGTTTTTTTTTTGTTTGATTTACCGAGCATCGACTGCTATGGTCATTAGCTCTATTCAATTCTTGTTCAATGTAATTAGTCATATTAGAGGCTAATACTATTGATAAGAAGAATTCACTTTACTATGCACCCCCACCGAGAATCGAACCCGGGACCTCGTGGGCAGCAGTCATCAACCATACCACTGCGTCACTTGACTGAACGAATGTTATATGTTAAAATAATAATGAGTAGAATTAGTTTTCTGGTAACGGTGTGCCTGTTGTCAACATTTACAGGTTACTTGCAGGCGCAAGACGCAGTCGCTGGCAGCGACGTAGCACATAACAAACTCACGGCCTAATTGCAAATACAGCAATGCACAACGTCGGCCTTAGCTACCAATACTGTTATGATCAGCCGTGGGTTGTGTAGATCATAACTTAATCAACATTGTTAATATAATGTACACATTATACAAAAAGTGTAGAAACAAGTATTTACCTTGACGGTCCTGTCACAGATAAACGTGTTTCCAGCAGATAATTTGACGCGCCATGTTGATAGTCTTGATAAAACTGCACCGTCATTATAAGTTTACTAAGCGGCTTCTCGAGGCTGTTGCAGACCTGAATGCTCAATGCCAAAGCGTCGCCCGCCTCACAGGTGAGGGCTTCTTGTGGTTTTACTGGCGATCCATTTACGGCTACATCTAGGAATTTTATTAACGATGTCATTGCAATAATAGTCCTCACAAATGTTTTTAAAACATTTACCCCAATGTAAAGGCGACATCCGTACAATGTCCAGCATGTTTGGCGACAGCGTGATGCCCTGCAGACTGGCTTTGCCCTTGGTTTCAATCGCAGGTAGATTCCACTGCAGGTCCACCAGATTGGAGATGTGTTCGGAGCATATTTTATCCAGATCGAGGCGTTCGTCTAGTACGTTGTCCTCCATGTAGAGTTTGGTTAATTTGGAGAGCGGACAACGGTCGACCGGGATCGGTATCCGGCAGGATTCGTGTCCTTCGACGAGCATGCGTTTTGTGGGCGTATACTGGAGCTCCATTTCTTGTGATGTTAGATTTGCAACGTCCAATACTAAATAAAATTGTGATGATCTATGGAAATAGTTTTGCTTTAAATATACTTAGAAAATATGCATGTGTTTATGTGTGGAAATGTATGTGTATAGAGGGAGTGTATGCGTATTTGTGAAAGTGTGTAGATGTGTGTGCGAAAAAAACAGAGACAGCATTTTCTTTCAGAGAAAACATCCTACAATTTAGTAAATACAATAAAAAAACTTACGTTTCGGCAGGTAACACATCCCAATTGGTAACCTGCATCGACGGCATCATCTCCAACGTGATGAAAATGGAGCACGTACGACAGTAGCCGCCGGTGAGACCGCCGCCGCCGCTGTATCGCAACTGTAGCTGTCCCTCTACGACAGCGGCGGCTGCGTGTGGCGGCAGCGCGAGCACGCCCGGCGACCGACAACCCCCATGCGCGGTTACCACGCTACTCTGGCCCGAGTACGTGCTGCGAAAGCTCGAATTGTACTCGGTGCGCCGCGAGCTGTTCGCACTGCCCGGTGCGCCCGCGTGCGAATTCACCGGCGAGTTTAAGCGCGACGGCAGTGAACTGGGGCCGGCAGACGTCGACAGCAGACTGCTGCCGGCGTGCGAGCTGTCGAAGACGCCGCTGGAGAGTAGGTCGGCGGCGCTGCCGGTGGGCGGGTACGCGGCGCTGAGGAAGTTCGCCGCCGCGTACATATGCAGCGTGAGCGTGGCACTCTGATGGGGCGCGATCGGCAGCTGTTGCCGGATGGCGTCCTCCGACCAGCGGAAGAACTGCGCCTGCAGGGACGGCTCCAGTCCGCTCTGGATGGTGATCTCGAGCATCTCGATCGGTACCTGGCTGGTGTTTGTCAGCGTTATCGTGCACTCGGTTGCTTCGCCATTGTGAAGGCTCAGGCTCGCTGATGTCACGACGTTCTCAAAGTTTTGGAACGTCGAGAAGGTGGCGCTCTGTGGGAGTGACGTTTTTACGTCCATCGTCGGCAGCGATGCGATGACCTGGAAGAGGTTATAGCTTTTTTCAGGCTCGTTCAGACTTCTTCGCAACTTAATTTTCATAATTTTGTAAACTTTTAACAAATAATATTGACAATCAGATTTTTTTTTGATACATTTCGATAGTTTAGGTTTAGTTCAGGCCGCTATTATATATGGAAAAATGCAAAAAAGTATAAAAACTTACCTCAATTGAGTAATGTGGCAGGAAATTTTTCATATAACGCAGACGACAATTGGATTTTACGCCCAAAGTATGCGTACTGTATCCAAGCAACTCCAACTCACCGACTTCTTTGGGTGTGCCGACTAATGTCAAAACCGTAGGCGTCTCAGGAGGAAGGACAACCGTCTCCGGAACGGACTCAAACACCAACTCCGACGTCAACAACCGCATATTCGAAACAGTCAATTCGAAAGGTAACGGATTGATTAACTTCAACGATACTTCACATAAATCATTCTCGATCCATAAGAAATCTAAGGACACATTGCATAAATATAAGTATTCTAGTATAAATATAAGAATAAATGTATAAATATAAAATTATAAGAACAGATGTTTTTAAAAAGGTTTCTTACCAATTTTACTAGCAGGTTTGTTCGTTTTACGCTCCAAACTACCGAAATTAATCGGTGTAAACAAAAAGGGACCAATATCCTCCTTTAACGTCTCGATTTTCTGTGGTTGAAGATGTGGAGGTAAATTCTTAAGGGTATAACCCATGCAAATTGGAATGTTAATCAAATTCGCTGGCGGTATAACAACGCCGTTTTCGAGAACGAGCGGCACCGGTGACCCTTCGCACTGGGCCGACAACGATTGCAACTGCAGCGACAGCTCCTTCTGATCACTCGATGACAGATGCGTCCACATGGTCTGCAGCAAGAATGTCATATGTCGCGTAGCGAGCGCCGAATGCCCCATCCGCTTCGCAGCTACCACCAACTCTTGCAGAATATGAATTTGCAGACTAGGCCAGCCCATCTGCGTCAAATTCGCAGCCATATCAGTCGGATCCAGACTCAGCTTATGCCCTGGGAAACTCTGCAGCATTAAACTATAACATTGTCCCCAATTTGGCTTCGGATTCTGCACGCTCACGTAACGACTCGCAGCGAGGCGATGACAAAACGCAGCCTTACGACGAAACCCAATCTGTGTGTATAATTCAGACAATGTTTCAAAACGCTGGATTTTCTCCTGTTCCGAAAGCGTTAAGTTAATAAAAACGACGTTCTGGAGGAAACTAGCAGCCTGTAGTGAATGATTTTGCTCCACAGATATACGCGCTGCTTTAAAACTCGCCTCAGTCTCAATAATTCCTGCATTTTGATACTTGCTGTAGTGAATGATCGCCTCACGATAACGTTTAAGTATGTCTTCATGCGAGAGTAAATGTATAGAGTCCTTTTTCACGCTAGTCTCCAAAATCAGGGGCTGTGTAACGGCTTTCTTCGGCGAACCTTCCTGTAGACTTGAATTTCGATGTAAAGGCAACAAGCGTTGTATATTCGGATACAGAATCAGTGCCGACGTAACGCAGAGTCCTTCATACGCCGCCCCCAACCACAACCAATCGTTTACCGACTTTAAAATCTCAGCAGCATTGAAATAATACGTCAAAGCCTCGTTTACCAAACCAGATTGTAGACATAAATCTCCCAAATGTTTCGTAACTCGACCCATGCAACGCTTTTTAATGTTTCGCGACTCCATATCCAAGCCGATTATATCCTTCTTTTCAAAAGGAGCTAGTAATAAACTCACCCTCTCGATTTTCTCACGAGATTTCTCTAATCTTTTCGATTCTAGAACCCAAAACAATGAGTTGATAAACTCGGTGAGTTGCTGCTCTAAATCACTGCAGGCGTCCGTCTCCGAGTAGAAAAACGCTCTCGTTTTGAAGTTTGAGGGCGTTGTAAATTTATTATCAGGTGTTCGTTCTTCTCTTAGCTTTTCTAAAAGCATATCCACTTTTTGTTTACGTGCATCTTCTTCTGAGTTGGCTTCTAACTCATCTGATTTGCTTGCCTCTTTATTGTCGTCTTTTTTCTCTTCTTCGCTTGAACTTTTGTCATAACTAGAGCTATCGTACGGACTTGAATCGTCATCTTTAACAACTAAAAACGTCAGAATATGTTAATGTCAAAATAAGATTATTAAAAAAGGGAATTGAAGAGAAAATAATGAAACCATTAACAAATAAAAATTAACGAATATTAATTCGGAAACTAAAGTGTTTAAAGCTTACTTTCACTTTCGCAACTTGACGTCCCTACACTATCACCAATTTGTTCGATTGGACTATCAATCTCGGAAGGCTTCAGCAGAATACACCTGGAGTCGTACAGCGTGTTTGTGTATTTAACTTTGAGGCTTTCATGAACTCTACAAATTTCGTTCAATTCCTGCTGGGAGTCGTATTTGCCTATGGACACCAATCCAATCAATCTTCTGTGCGTCTACAATAAGATAAATTAAAAATTGTCCTATAACTTCGTAAATACTGGAGCGATTCACTTGAAATTTTGAGGGAATATGCTTGAATTGTTTAACTACTGACTAACAAGGGGCATGTCAGGATTGTCCAATACCCATGAAAATACTGTAAATGTTTTTTACGCCTGTTTTCATGTTTTCAAAAAATTTTCATCCAAATCGGCGATGGATAATCCTGACACCGCCCTTATAAGACCATTTTAAATAAATCGATTTTTTTATCCTATAAAGGGTAAGCAAGAGTCAAGTTAAACCAGAAGGCAAGCACTCCTCCCTAGGAAGTCATAGACTCGCCCCTGGGGAGGTGCGACAATTTACGGGGGTTGGAACATTAATGTGTGAACTATGAAGATTAATGACATTCGTTAATTTTCACTTCGCTCGATCATTGTCGACAAAACTCGAGTCTCGAACATCAATCGTAAGTTTAATGGTTAAGGAATCATTATTATGACATTAACCACTTACAAAAAATGACTTAACCTCGCCCTTTCCTTCGAATCTTTCGAAAACAACGAATTTGGGTGCATCCAGAGTGAATTATATGGTTTAAAGTGAAATTGTCAAAAATGTTTTGTACTCAAAACACTATACTATACACTATAAACTCATAAAAAGATAAAAAAGTCAATTACTTGAAAGTCTCCCCAGTCATTATTTTCAATCGGATACTCCTTGACATAGCGCACGAAGATGTTCCGTGGCTGGCCTGTGGAGTCCGTCACCTTGATCGTATTCAGCCGATTGATGCGATCAAAGAACTTATTGTAGACCTTCGGCTTCAGCTGGGCGCCAATCTGCCGGACGAGTATCAGCAGGGCGGCGTGATCGTGCGAGTATTGCTCGTAGTCCGGGTGCGACATATTAGGTTCGGTGGTCGAGCTGGAGAGGATGTAGCTAACGGAGGAACGCATTGGTCCTGCTGGTACGCGTTTGCATTGCCCTGCAAAAGACGACACTCGACAATAACATTGGCTGCACTTCACACAGACGTCTAAGGCGTTGTTAGTTGACGAAGAAGTACGTACATGGATTTTTTCCGTCACAGTAACTTCTTCGAGGGGGCCCCACACCTCCGGCGAACGGTTTTCACAAACTTGTTTCGCCCTACGGCGCCTCGGATTTCCTTGTTTTTAACAAGCAGCAGGCAAGCCGGACGTGTGACAATCAGCTGCAGTTTGACAGAAGCGCCCGTTGACAGCATAGCGGATTGATTCAGAACTAATGAAGGCAAAAGCGTGCGTCGCACCTCTCAGTCACTATTTCAAATTCACGGATTCTTTTCTTCATTTTACGTCACTGCAAATTTGTAACAGTGGAAATCGTCGGGTTTTTGAGCAATTTATGTTGGAAGATCCTTGCCCCTAGAAAAACAGGTAGTAACAGGATAAGGAAAGAGGTATATGTAGCAACAGACGTATGAATGGACCAGGCATAACATTTTTGACATTTGACAGCTTTATGACGGCTGTAATCGAAAACCCGACATAAAACTATGAAAGTCGTTGAATGTCAAGGTTACGGCCGTTCCATCAATGTTTGGTTTAAAATTTTACCCAAAAATTTATATACGAAATAACGATATCGATCTTCAGCTGTATTGTGTTAAGCATTTACAAAATTTGCCAATGTTTTGTTTTTTCGCAGTAATTGATTGAGACCGGTCGTTACCGGGTATTGTCTGAATGAAGGAATGACTAGGTCAGTCACTGACACAATTTTATAATATTGTGCTTTTGTTTTGATTTATGCTGACGTAATTATTCGTGAGTAAGAAAAAAATCGCGAAATCGCAAACAATTGAAGAGCGGAATGCTCACACAGTGAGCGCATTCCTTTTTTACAAATGCAACGACTACCTACTTCTTAACAACCTGTATCACGTCCTCGTCGGCCATTACGTGACCGGCGCCGACACGCTGAGGCGAGTACTTTGTGCTCGTGCCCCACACGAGCGCATACTTGAACTGCGCCGCCAGCGTGCGGTGGATCGCGTGGCACACGTGCTCGACGGAGACGCCCTTACGCAGGATCAGGCCGTCGCTGAAGTCTGGCGGCTGGCCGGGTTTCTTGGTGTAGACGCGGATCAGAGACAGGTACTCCCAGAGAGTTTCGAGGAGGAAATCCAGGTTCAGCTTCATATTACAACTGAAGAACAATAATAACACGAAATAATGTAGAATATTAAGGAACTTATGGAGTGTATAGTTTTTTTATCGATATCAAAAATATCGAAAAACTATCGATTCGTTTTTTGGTATAGAATATATCGAAAAGGAATCAATACTTTTTGGTAGTATAAATATCAAACAAAGTATCGCTACATAAAATATCGAAAAATCGATACTTCGTGATATAGAAAATATTGACAAAGTATCGATACTTTTTGAAGATGCAAGTATAAAAAAAATATCGATGCCTAAAATATGAAACTTTCTTGATTCACATACTTGTTCGCACATACATCATTGTGTGTGCTTAACAGTTTAAGCACATGTCAAACTGTCTCATGCATTACTAATGAACTTCAGTAAAATTTAGGAATTGCTTTACTACTGAAAATGATGCAATATTTCTCAAAATATTAAATTTCTAACTATTTTCATGCATTACATATGAGAAAATAAAAATATTCATGCATTCTATACGATTTCAAGAATAATTTAACAAGGAAAGTATCTCAACTGACCGACACGAAATCGAATGAAACTTTTTGTACGTGTAGTACATATATGGAATTAATTTATGTTCATGGGATTTTTCGCTATACTTACAAATTTCCATTCAATTCTACAACTGAGACAATTGAGACACTCCCCTTGTGAGTAGAATAACGTATAACATACCTTACAACAACTGAATTTGGTTGTTTTGCAATACGATCAACTTCCTCAATCGAAATTTGATCGATTTTGTTATATACGTAGACACAGGGTAAATAAACGCGATTTGCACAAATCACGTCGATCAATTCATCAGCAGTGCAATCCTCGCGAAACAGCACTTCAGCATTAAAAATCTTATACTCGTGGAGGATCATCTGCACCAGTTTTTCATCGCATCTCGTCAGCGGACATGTAGAATTAAAAGACAATCCACCACCTTTCTTAATCTGAAAAAAAAGTTTTATTAATTTCCCGATAGATATCGCGAGATTGTTGGAATTTGATTTAATGCGAATATTAATATAACTAACCTTAAAGTAAATATTTGGCTTCTGTTTATTCAGCCGAATTCCTACGCTTTCCAACTCTTTTTCAAGTAGATCTCTATGCACATCTTTCTTGGTGGCGTCTAACATCATTACAACCAAATCGGCCGTTCTGGCAACGGCAATTACTTGCCTGCCTCTACCTTTGCCTTGAGCGGCACCTTCGATAATTCCAGGCAAATCAAGAAGTTGAATATTCGCGCCATTGTATTCAATAACGCCTGGGATGCAAGTCAAAGTTGTGAATTCGTACGAAGCGGCTTCAGACTCAGTCTTGGTGAGTGTTGATAATAAAGTCGACTGTCAAAATAAGTCAACAAGATTCACTTTCTTTCATATTTGTTTGATGTCAAAAAGGAAGTTGTCAAATGTTTTTGACAACTTTCTTACCTTGCCGACTGAAGGAAAGCCAATTAATGCCACCCGAGCATCGCCACTCTTGAGCACATCAAATCCCTCGCCTTTTTCGGACTTCTTCGACGGTTCTAGCAGCTGGGAGCGAAACTTCGCTAGTTTGGCCTTTAGCAAACCCAAATGGTACTCAGTGGCTGTTAAAAGTCGCACATAATTCGCCAATGAGATGATTTACAGATGTAGCTAGTTAGAGCGGGCCTTTATAGGCTAGGTGGTGAATGTTTACGTACCTTTATTCTTCTGCGTCCGCGAAATTTCCTTCTCGATCTCGGAGATCTTCTCTAAGATACCCATGTTGGACGGGGTTTATCAGTACGTATGGACACTCAATCACTGTAAATTTATGGTGTTTGTGTTGTAATTTGCGCGCATGCACAGCGTGCATCCGCACTCACTGCCTTCGCTACCGCTAGAATGACACGTATGACCTTGGTTGTCATTTTTTTAATGTCATTGTCAAATCTGCTGTCAAGAAGAAATGTAATGCCTGCGTGGCCTGCGTTATTCACAGCCGATTTATTCAAAAGACTCGTGGGCGCGTCACCGCCAGGCGCTTCGCTGATGCCAATTTCCTTTAGTTTCGGTATTCCCCGATTGTATATACGAATATCGATTTCAGAAAAGAATTTATACCTAATGAAACTTATATCACTGTGACCAAAATGATTTATCCAATATATAACCAAGATATACCTATAATCTATGATTTATCCTCTTTGGACGTACGTAACCTAACCGAACCTCAAAAAATCAAAATCAAGCATGAACTAATCTGAAGTAACCAGAAATAACCTGAATTAAACTGAACTAACCTGAACTATCAGGAACTAAGCTGAATTTATCTGAACTAAGCTGAACATGCCTGAACTAACCTGATCCAGACTGAATTACCTGAAAGAAAATAGAAATATTTCTTACTTAACCTAACTCAGCCTAACCTCAACTGAACTAACCTGAACAAACCTAACTCCTGAGTTAGGTAAGGTTAGAACCTAACAAAATCTAGAAATTTGAAAATAGAAATGAAACAAAGAATACGATTTTTTCAAGTATATTAATTTCGAATATAGAAAGCAACACAATGTTACCTTAAAAGGTTTTTACGTCGAAGCGCAAAGAATAATTAGTTTTTTATCGGCTTTCGTTTGGCGAAGTACAAGTAGAAGTTGAAAATTGGTTCGGCTCGTAACTTTTTACGAACGCCGCTGCGCCTGCGGTAAACGGGTAAATGCAGGGCGCATTTCGCGCGGCGTCAGCATCAGCAGGGATTGTTATTTCACTTTATTATCTTTTAGTGTTTCCGAGTGCTCGCTGCGCCGACGAAGTAGTTTATTAAAAGTCCACTGGGTGGCGGCAAGATGATGGTGCTCGTTGGATGGCTTTTAAAGTCTGCTTTGATAAAGCCGTGCGTTATAAATAAACTTCGACAATGTTTACGTACCGCAGCGTTTCAAATATGCTTTGTTCCTGTTTCGTTCAATATGCATTAACGCAAATAAATATTTTATTATCCATTGATGGATATTACACAATATAACATTATCGTAAAACTCAGTATAGATTGCAAGTTTTGAGCAAGTTTACAATTATTTTTAAGTTTTTCTATTTCCACTACCAATAAGTTACTTATCTATACTTTTATTCGATACTTTGGTATCGGCTTTTTTATATTTCGCTATTTTTCACTTTCAAAAAGTATCGATAATTCTGATGCCGAGTGTAGCAAATTATGGCCAATGACGAAGTGAACAATGTGCATTCCATGCAAGTTATACACTGTACTTTTTCTACGTCTCTTATGTGTGAAACTGGTAGCGCATCGGCAAAAAATAGAGAAACCCGAGTCTCCGTGTTTTCGGGTTTTGTCAATCTGCGGGTTTATTCTGTAACGGTTTTGTCTGTGAAAGCCCGGGTTTAAAATCCGAACAAAAACTCGTTTACAGCGACACCTAGTGTAATATAAAAAGACTATACGCATGAGAGTTATTTTATTTTCATTAGCTATTAAAAGAATGTATATAATAATAATAATAAATATATTTTAATGGCTATCGACCTTTAAGCTCTTTCCGCCGAGAATGTACATTTTGTTTTTTACAAATTAATAAAACAAATGAATTATATAATTGTATAAATGAAAAATTTGAATTACAAACAAGCAAAAAGAAAATAAAAATAAATGAACATAAACCTTTAATAGAGACGTTTAATGGAAATTAAACAGTATTTCTAATTTATATTGTAGTAATGGTGGTGCAGAGGATGTGAAGGGATTTTGAATTTAGGTGGATTTGGGATGGTGCATCGTATGCGAGCGTCATTTACAATTGCAAAGTTTTGTCTTTTCATTTTGAACTTCTCCTGCAATTCAAGGTAACGGTGTTCTTTGGGGAGTATAGCACATTTTTCGTAAAGCAATGTATTTGGGGGATTATGTAAATGATTTCTGGGAATCCTAAGTTTAGTAATGACTCTAAGCGAAGTTGTCTCCGCAGTACTTATTTTCTTTAGGGAGGTTTTATTAGTATTAGCCATTAGTAGGCACGAATAGTCAAGAAGAGGTCTGCAAATTGTTTTATAGATTTTTGTTGCAGTCTTTGTCGAAATCCCTTTATTTGCAAACGTTAAGCTTCGAAAATGTTTCGCTCGTGCTATAATTTGTGCCTTAATGTTCGATGCATGTCTTTTGAATGAAAGTTTGGAAAATGTATATAAATAAAAACATAAAATAGAAACAAAAATTTGGAAAAAGATAAATTCTATTATCAGTATTCTCAAAGAGTCTCATTTTTTCAAATATGCATGAAATGCAATCACTGGTCAATGTGAGGAAAGAGGTGTTGCATTAGTGTCAAGAATCAACAAGCTCTCGCGCTGATTTCGGTTTTGAAAACAGAACCTTCAGAACCAAGCAATGGTGGGGCGCACTCGCGTCGATTTCGGGTTTGAAAACAGAACCAAGCAATAGCGGGGCGCATTCGCGTCGATTCCGGTTCAAGAAACAGAACTTTTAATATTATCTAGTGGTGGGACGCACTCACATCGATTCCGGTTCAAGAAACAGAACTTTTAATATCATCTAGTAGTGAGGCGCACTCACGTCGATTTCGGGTTTGAAAACAAAATCAAGCAATAGTAGAGCGCACTCGCGTCGATTCCGGTTCAAGAAACAGAACTTTTAATATTATCTAGTGGTGGGGCACACTCGCGTCGATTCCGGTTCAAGGAACAACATTTTTAGCATCATCTATCTAGTAGTGGAACGCAACCGCGTCGATGCTCGTATCGGAACCCGATACTTTCAAGATCAGCTGATTCTGGTATAGAAACCGAAACTTTTACGAAAATCCGAGTTAAACCCTTCAAAGTAAAAGCCTGGTTTAACCCGAAACTGACAAGGCGTAAAACCGAGTAACCCGGAATTATAAGGTACCCTTGACATGTCTAGTATCCCAGCGCACAATGCCGCGCCGCTGGTGCTACTATGAACACATTGCCTAACTGGCTACCAGTACTATTATGGTAGGATATGTATATCATTACTCACTGTTAATCAAAATCGATAATATATAGTGCATATTATAACACAGGAGTAGAAAAAAATACAGTTGGAAAATTTCCAACACCTCGGAAAACGTAATACTAAGAATTACAATGTTTTTCAATGTTTCATAATGCCTGTTAATTAATTGTAACACCGAAACATTTAATTTCAAAGTTGACATCAACAAATTACAATTCATTACCTCCAAATTAAAACATATAAAATGAAACCAGCGAACATCAAAGGGTGGATTCAGGATTCATTCCGAGAATTCGATGTGCAGCCGAGCACTTTTTTTGTTTTTGTCTCCCATTGCGCTGTTAATTGATTTAATGTAATACACTTGAGCGCAATTACTTCCGGCATTATTTGACCGTGCAGGTCGCAGCAGAAGCGCAAACACTAGCGCAGTGTGACGGACGGCCAATCCAATTTAGCGCCGTCACGAGCAAAACTGGTCGAGAGGGCGGCGGCGACGACAGTCGTCAGTGCTGACATCAAGTTAGCCGCCGCCACTATATTAATATAAAGTGGGCATTCGTTTGTGCGGCCTTTTAGTTGCGCGTCATCCTTTTGATGCTCAGTCATTTGCCGGCGCAAATATTTGCTTATTTCGCGCGCCACCCCTCGACCTACACTTGCACACGCCACCCCACTACCCCACGCTTCATTGCCGCGCTATATGCGAACGAATTACGGCTTTGTGAGCGCCTCGATTGTCGATTGTTTTCCTGCCGAAAACGACGAAGGCGACTGGGAAACTTTTGCGACGCAGTCTATGTGTTTTCGCAACTCAATCGCAAAAAAAATCGCCTTCTGTTCATCTTCAAAGTACAAATCTTGGCGTGGATGTTGCTGGGGGCGGCATACATTGAATTTTGATGTTGTGCACGCAAGAGTTTTTCGTTAATTAAAAAAAAAAATGAAACAAAAATGGATTTTCAGGCTTTTTTAATTCCAGGGCTGTTGTTTATTGGTAAAAATGCACAAAAAGGAACAAATAGTTAGTAAAGTAATAAATAAACATTAATCCAAGGAGAATTCTGTTGTAACATTGCAATTTTCTGAAGATACGAACTTTTTGATCTGTGGATTTTTGATAAAAATAACAAAATTCGACAAAATTTGTAGAAAACTAAGTGCTAAACATTAATCAATTAACCTATTGATTAATGTTTAGCTTACTGTTGTGAAAATTCAGTGTTAAAAGATAGGAACCATTAAAGAGAAAAATTTATTTGAGTTTCTAAGAAACTCCGTAAAATTAGTATATTTATGTTTTTTTTTAATCCCTGTTCTGCTGTTTATTAACAAAACAACTACAATAAAGTGATAGAAAATTCATTGATACACATTAATCAATTGTTTAGTCTGTTGTAAATTTTCAATTTTTAAAGTCCAAATTTTATTTGTGTTTCTAAAAAAATCAATAAAATTCGTGTATTTATTGCTGAATTTCGCCTAGCTATCAGCAGTTTATTGTTCGTTGACTGCTCCAGTTAGAAAACCGCTTCCCGCTGATTTCGTCCAGGCAAAACCACGCTCCACCGGCCCCAGTCCACAAAAAAACACAATAAAAGAAGTCAGGAAACCGTGGAAAAGGCGCAAATTGAATTATCCTTCTTTAGCAATCATGTTACGACGTATTAAGCAGTGCATCAAGAAGTAGTCATCAGGCAACTGCCGCACGTAGTCATAATTCAATGAAAAACTTTTGCCGCTCTTCGAAAGCAGGACGCGCTGCAACGAAAATGTGTGGATTTGTTATGTGTGCGCATTGTTCGCAAGTATTTCACGGTTCATACGGACTGTCTATCATGGTTTGCCGTCGCCGCCACCGTCACCGCTCTGGGGCCACACGCAACAAGACATTTTGACACGCGGCCGCCGCACATAAATAATAGCTCGAACAAATAGGCGAATGCGTCTTGTTGGGCGAGGTATCGCCGCTGCGATAAATGTCGTTTTGCGTTTAAACGAGGTAATGCATTGTTTGCGCGAGTACTCATTAGTTCGGCTGCCGTCCCCGGATCCGGTCGCGGCCTATCCGAAACTGTCACCTTAGGGTTACATTTCTTGATGACATGCGGAATTCTAGCAAATGTTATGGTAAACATATTGCAGATAAAAATGTAAGACAACTTAATCATATTTTCAAGTATTAATACGTTTGATATCGATAAGTATCGATATTTCATTTTTTAGATTTCAAAAATACATTATTGCAATTTTTGTATGTATTTTTCGGGGTTTTAGTGATGTTGGTTAACTGTTTACAGATAAAAGCCAATAAAAATAGAATAAATTGATTGTAAATTAATTGATAAACATTAATCAATCGTTTGTTCTGTCGTAAAAGTTAATTTTTTGAAGATATGCACCTTTAAAGAGAAAAAATCATATGAGTTTGTAAGAAATTGAACACAATTGAACACAAAGTATTCACGTTAAAAAAAACTCACCCGGTATATTGCATTGTGTTGATGCTGGTTAACCTAACCTAAGCAGTTAAGTTACGATGAGTTTTAGGTTATAATGAAGTCATTTACTCAACCAATTTGTCAGTGGGAAATCCGCCACTTGATGGCGCACGTGCTAATTTGTACTTAACGTGGCCATTTACATGGAACAAAGAACCAGTAAAACCGCCACACAACGCTTTGCAACGTTGGGCGGTCGTTGTGAGGCGTCTAACCGCCCCCCCCCCCCCTGCGGTTATAGACGAAGGTTACCACCTCGTCCATTACCATTTGCATATATTTCATATATCTCTCCAACGGCCGCGACTTTCTAGCGGGGAATCTAACCGACGGATGAAAAAAACAATAGTGCATACTGCGAACGTGTGGAAATAAGCGAAACGATCTTCACTCAGTCATAAAGTAAATGTATGGAGGCGGACGCGCAAGAAAAATGCTTGCGTTCATAATAGCCGAGCGGCACAAATTGCTTTCTTGACACTTAAAAACTCGTCGGTAGCGGTGGGGTGGCGATGGCGCAACGAAAGGCGGCGAAAGTAAGAGTGGCGCTCGAACTATTCGCATCGCGCGGGTGTACATTTTCCACGAAAATGACGCACGAGCGAAATTATGACCGAGCTCGTAAATTTCAGTTTTGCGCTATTTTATTGGTCGGCGGCACGGTCACGCCGTCACCCCCACCCACCGCCCGTCTCAGAGCGCTTCAAACCGTCCCAGAGTCGTGTGCAAAATTCATTCGGCGCGCACCTTGCGCCCAGTCATGCTCATCGCGCGTATATCACTTTTATTTTCATTTGCCACATTTTATATTGCGATAATAAATATTTACGGGCGGCGACATGAAGTCGCGTCTAGTGTTTGCTTGCGGTTGCTACTGATTCAATTTTCAAAGGACGCATGTAAACACTTGATTATACATAGAAACAAAGACAGTTGTTTCCGATGAATGATTTTAAAGTGGCAGATGGAATCAGGCAAAGGGACAGGCAAGGGGCTTAAAAACGCAATGTCAAGGGTACCCGATAATTCCGGGTTACTTGGTTTTCCGCCTTGTCAGTTTCGGGTTAAACCGGGCTTTTACTTTCAACGTGAGTGCGCCGCACTACTAGATGGTGCTAAAATTTTATTTCTTGAACCTGAATCGACGCTAGTGCGCCCCACCATTACTTGGTTCTGTTTTCAAACCCGAAATCGCCTTGCATAGGCCTGGCTTTTCTCACCACCAGACGGGTCTCCGTGAACACATGTGGTGCAGCTCGGCTTATGCGTTTAGGCCCGAGATCGGATACACCCGGAGAGACAGAGAGAGGGAGGAAGCGAGAGAGAGAGAGAGAGAGGTTTAGGTTTTTACTTAATAAGATCAGTTGTAATCCGAAAACAGAAAGAGCCATATCTCTTCGTATCTTTACCTTCCGTAACGCGCAACACAGACATCTGGTAGCTGTCGGCCTGCAATCTTTAGGACGTTCGTTTGCATGTAGACCCAGCGCGTTCACCGCACTATGCAACAGGGCTGCCACTCAGAAACGTCCTCCTTTAATTAAGTCGTAGTTAATACCGACGATTGGACCCGGCGCGTTTACCGCGTCACAAAACAGGGCTGCCGACGTTGGTTTGCGACACACCCCATTCTCACTCATCTTACATCTAATATAATCTACACCCATCCATATCTTTCGCCCCCATTCCTCCGTCATATCCCGCTCTTGCCATCAACCGTTTCTCATCTAAGCTCAGCTTACTGTCCACATAGGTAGGCTTACCTATCAAAGCTTGAAATCGATGATACTTCCACCTCTTCACCCCTTCTTCTTACATGTTCTTACAAGGTTCCTTCTATCATTAATTGTCCCACTACTGTTTCAGGTAGCCCAACCTCACAGTAAGCCAACTTTCTTTGGTCCTACCACACACTTCCCCCCTATCTCACACACCATTCCCATACGCCCATCTTCCATCCGATTCAACATTTCCTCGTACCTTGCCACCCAACTCACTCTTTCCCATATGTTGAGTTGGTTGCCTAAGATAGGGGTTGCTTGCTGCGCCACTATGTTTAAGACGTTGCGGATGCGCTCAGTAGCAATGGGGAGGGGGCGCTGCGCCATCATAAAAGCGTGGTGCGCACCGGATTCTGTCTATTTCTCCACGGGTGAGTTGTCGTGCTTACTTGTATTTTGCTCTTGTATTTGTGTGTTTATTGTGCCGTTTAAATAAAGTTGTTGTGCTTCTTTACTTCGTGTCTTTTGAACTTTGACGTCTGAGGTGAGCTTTGAATAAAACCTGTGTCGCTATAACTCAAGGAACGTAGCAGAAGATCCAGTTAAGTCTGGTCCCGGGCTATCAACGGGAAATAAATTAATGTTTTAAAAACCGCGACTACCGGGTAACACCGTCTCAGGCTCAACCTTCCTGCTTCCTGCAGTCCTATTACAATGGCGTATAATTAAAAGTTGGAATAAAATTGCTAAAATTCCACAAAAAAGGACCCACACACTGCTTGAAATTACGCTAGAATTTGCGCGGTACTAAAACGTACACGACACAACATATTTATAACATACCCATTTATGATTTCCACAAATGTATTGATTTTTTAATTAAAACCTAACAATTTGAGAAACCACATTAAATTATTATTAATTATATGCTACTAGATAGCAAAATACACTTAATCAAAACATTTCATAGCTCAAACCAAAATATATACATTATGCAACATTTGTAGAACAGTTTGTTTTAACAGTAGTGTTTTAACGGTAATGTAAATATTTTGCAAAATGAACTCCTATTTGATAATTTTATTGACTTTGTAACGCAACGTGGTGAAGTTATGTATACCTTTTTTTTGAATTTATGAAATTATCTTCCTTCGAAAATCAATTATCTAAATTTATCGTTCAATTTGCATGCAGGTTTTGATGAACAGGAAGGTACTTGCGCTAATATTTACGGTTTAACACTTGAATTTCAATCAGATTCCTGCGTATGTCTTTTGAGTGTTTACACAGTTGCTGCCGCCAGCAGGAATCGCATGTGCTTCCATCGTATAACCATTGTTAGTACGCCTATTATATGTATGAGGCAATTACAATTTCATTTTCATGCTAACGTCTTTAAATTGCTGTCCTTTATCCAAGAATATGTAAATACGCAGAAGATTCTTAGAAATTATTACATAACTGGTTTAAATGGAGTTTAAATGGATGATAGAAAAAAACACGGCCACACATTGGAACACGCATAGTTAGTTTAATTATGAATATAACTACTAAATTGATTTGGAACAACATGTTGATAAAACATAAATCTGTAAACAATTTATGGACAATTAAAATGATGCGTTCTCGTGAAATTGTTTATGATAGCAAAATTATTGTATTTTGTTTTCAGATGAATATTTGGTGTGGTTATTATATAATATTATTTAGATATAATAATAATAGAATATAATAATTAATTTAGATTACAATGAGCATCAATTATTTCGTTGCAAAAGTTCAATTTTTGAAGATATGAAGCTTTAAAGTGAGTTTAAATTTGACTTTCTAGAAAATCAGGTAAAATTCGAGTATTTATGGTATTTTGATCCCTATTCAGTTCTTCATTGACAAAAGTTAACAAAAATAGAGTACATTGACAGTAAATGAATTGATAAACAATATTTCATAGTTAATTCTGATGTAAATATTCCATTTTCGGTAGGCATGAATCGTTAAAGTAAAAAATTTCAATTGAATTTTCAAAAATGCTTTCAATTTTATGTACTTATGTTTTTTTGCTCCCTGTTCTGCTGTTTGTTGATAAAACTTAACAACAAAATACTAAATTGATAGTAAATTAATTGATAAATATTAATCGCTAGTTAATTCTGCTGTCAAAGTTTTTTTTTTGAAGTTATGAACCTTTGAAGTGAACAATTCATTTAAATTTCTAAGAAATGCTGTAAAATTCTTGCATTTATGTTTTATGTTTTTTACATTAATTGATAAACTATATTGAATAGTTTGTTCTGTTGTAAATGTTCAATTTTGAAGATATGCAACTTTAAAACGAAAATTTCCTTGGAATTTCTACGAAATTCTGTAAAATTCATGTATGTATGTTGATTTTGATCTCTGTTCTGCTGTTCATTGAAAAAAAAGAGTAAATTAATAGTAAATTAATTGATATACACAATTATATAGTTTATTCTGTTGTAAATGATCAATTTTTAAGATATGGATTTTTAAGATAAGAGAACATTTCATCTGAATTGTTAGGAAATTCCGAAAAATTGCTGTATTTGTGTTTTTAACGTTGGGTTGCTGTTTTATTATCTACTAAACTGATTTTGAAAATATTTTAGATGAAACAAGCATCCGCAAAACAATTTATGAACAATTAAATTGATGTGTACTAATAAAATTGTTAATGATAGACAAATTACTGCCAGTTATTTTTACATGCACATTTGGTTTATTTGATTTGATCAAATTTCGTAATTTGGGTATTTTGGTACTTTGGTAACTTATTGGTATTGACCAGTAAGTATTGATACTATCGTCATTTTCAAGAATGATATGTTTAGCAACAGCTAAGTATACAATTAAACCATTAATGAAATACCAAATATTAAATACGTCTTATACCGGCTGAGTTTTTTAACATGCAAAGTTTAAATATCTCGAGAAATATACCCTTTAAATTAAAAATTGAGTATACCACGATCATATTTCCCCCATGGAATGGTTACTTTTTGATTACCTACAATTTTTTCGTAGAGGGCATACTTCTCGAGATATTTAAAGTTTTCACGTTAAAAAACTCACGCGGTATATGGAATTAACCTTAGGTAAATTATAAGAATAGATATGGCGTACCTAAGGGTTGGAAAAATCGATCCGCCATTGTTCTAATGTTGGCTAATGGATCAACAAGTAACGCATCGCAGTGTATGCGGTGTACGCTATTTGTACGGCAAATTGATGCATTTTTATGCCACCCACTGTGCATGCAAAACAGCAGCCACAATAGTTTGCAACGAGCGGCTGCATAAACAGACTCGCAGCAAAAAGAGCGCGCACGCCATCGGGAAATATAAACATTTGCAGATAACTTTCACAAATTTCAGAGCAAATCCACGCCGATTCCGCTTGTTTGCTTTATAAAATATCGCAAATGAAAATACCAATTCGATTTTATTGCGTCGATGCATGAATAAATATTTATACGACAATCAAACGATAGAAAATGGTAAACAGCATTATATCAGTTCGGAAAATCCGTTGTTTAATGACCTAGAAGGGCGTCGATAGTTTGTTTAACGCCATCTCGGTTTGAAAAGGTTTTGTAATTGAATGTTGATCACGTTTTGTTGATCACATTTAGCAGGTCAAAAAATACATGAAATGCATAATTATATTTAAGTTAAAGATGGATGCAATGATTATATCATCTTGTTTTGTGCGTTGCTGAGCTGCGTCCTTATTTTTGATCAAAAACGAAGGACCAAAAACATTTTGCAAAGTTTACAAAATTATCTTGAACATCACGTCGAGTATTTTCAAAATAAAGTTTAAAATTGCATGTTTTTGACAGTTTTAAATTAAAAGAGCATATTTTCGCGTAAAAATCGAATTAAACTACGAATAAATAAATAAATATATTTTTTTTCAAAAAGGAATTGACGTCATATTCTAGATAATTTAATTATCTATAATATGAGCTTTTATTTAGCAAAATTGATTGATTAGAATTTTCTCAATTTTCTCAATATACGAACACTGCATACATTTGCTGATATCGTTTTGAAATTTTGAAGAAATATTCCTGAATAGTTTATCTATTGATTAAGATTCGATTTTTTGACCTGGTAAATAAAATTCTACCTTTAATAGATCTCTGAATATTTGGCACTAATTGAATTAGGTGTACAATTTTAATTAATAGATTTTCCTTCACCTTTTGTTCACGTCGACTTTTCGGTACACGCATTCCAGGCAAAAACTTTTAATTATTATATTGTGGTGAAAGCTTCGTACAGCTTTCAGCATAGCCATCAGATACGAAATTTATGAGTATACAGGACCGTACTCGACACTCAAGGCAGGGCGCACAGTTGAGGTAAAGCATTCACAAGCGTGCGGCTTGCTTTCGTGACTGTCGTGCTTTACTTTTCGCCGTCAATTATGCGACGAGTGCGCTACTTGTTTGCCAACCAATTGCCCCTTGTGCCGCCCCCGAACAGCACAACCACTGCCTGACCTGGATCTGTGGAGCGCACGTGAACGGGAAATGTTGGATTAACCTGTGTGCATTACCACGACTTTGTTACTCTGGCGCGCCGTTTAAACGTGCTCACCGCAACTGCCGTGCCGTTCTGTTGCCTCCGCCGCCGCCGGCTGCCAAAAAAGTCACGCGCCGAAAATGCGCGAGATTAATTCCCCATTTATTCGCGCCTGTTGTACCGAAATCCAGTCGACAAAGTTGTGCTTGATGCAGTGATGACCGACGCGGTATGAGAATGAGGGGTGACGAGGCGGTCGCGGCGCAGTAATCATCTGTCTGGTCGCCCGCCGCCCGCCGACGACGACGCGCCGGAATAGGATCTGGAGATAACGAGAATTTCGCAGCGGCGCGAGCGAGTGCACGCCATCATTATTCATGCTCATGCTATGAATCGCTGCGAGGACATAGCACGAACGAGTTTGGCCGGTCCGACGCTGCCTGCCGCCGCCCCCGGTCGGGAATGGCGTTGATGAAAAATGGTGGTCAAATTGAAAACGCGCGCGCGGCGCTAAGCAGCTCGGGAAGGGATGATATCCGGAAGATAAAATATCAAATTATAATATTTTGTCTCTAAAAAATGCGCGTCATAAGTTCATCGATTAAGTCAAGGGCATTATTCATCGAAATTCATCTAAATATTATACAAAATGGACGTTCAAGTGACAGCTCAAGTATAAAATATTCAAAGAATTGAAACAAATTACTCAAACTCATATAACAAATATTCAAGGTAAGGAAACTTGGAAGTATTGAATTCAAGATATCGATACTTTTTGTTAACAAAAGTATTGATAGTATTTAGTATCGCTATCAACATATCGAATAAAAGTTTCGATACTTTCTGCTATAGGAAATGTCGATACTTTTTGGTATCGAAAGTGCCGATACCAACATATCGAATAAAATTATCGTCACTTTTGTGATAAGAAATATCGATAATTTATGAGATAGAAAATATCAAAACTGAAAAGTATCATAACCAAAAAACGAATTAAAGAATCGTTACCTATAAATGCCGATATTTATGACACTCCTTAATTAACACAGATCGAATTATCGTTAAATTTCTGACAAATCTCTATACTTACTATCCAAAACATGCATCCTGTTTTACTAATAAAAATATCGATATTAATCCCAATTGAAATTCCTAAATACGTTGATATTTTCAATAGGCTATTTGGAATTCAGCTGGAGAGTTTCAGGTCAATGTGTCAAGCAAAACGAAGTAAATAACATTGCACCGACACCGTCGCCGTCGCCCTCCTTGGAAAATATTCAATTAACTGGCTTGGGGGTGGCTCAAGAGCACGATGCGCATTTTTCGTCGTTTTTGGCGGTTGGCGCCGCCGGCCTCATTTGCGCGCAATGTTATCATTGCCACTTTTTCCATTTCCCATTTTCCAGGGGCAGCAAAACGTGCGCTGCGCCGATAAAATCCCGATAACAAGCCGTGTAGTTCTTCACCGATTGTAATTTAGACAAGGGAAGTAATTGCGCGGACTTGCTGATACAGGTGTGACCCATAAGCACGCGCGCACGCCGCCAGCCGCCACCGCCTCCAGCAATAAACCGGGCACGATTGCCATCCACAAAGCCGCGGCTAAATTGCTACGAAATCATACACATCATACGCTAGCGTTTTCTTTGTTGCCGGCGCCGAAATTTGCCTATCAAGCATTTCGCCGGCCAAGTAAATCTTTTCACTAATCTCGACCTATTTCAGGTCAAGTTTTACAATCTGACTAGCAAGTTATATAAAAGTGGACAACATTCTATTTACGAATCAAACAAAGTCTGTAGCTGTAGTATTCCCGAAGTTATAGACCATAAAGTTCATGAAAATCTAGAGTATTCTTGTTGATGTATGAATCAACAGGGCATCGTCAGATAACAAGTGTTATTCTTTTCTTGTTTGATTTTACCGAGCTGCTATGGTCGTTAGCTCTATTCAATTCTTTTTCAATGTAATTAGTCATATTAGAGGCCAACACGAAGAAGAATTCACTTTAATATGCATCCCCACCGGGAATCGAACATGGCACCTCATGGACAGTGGTCATCGATCATACCACTTCGCCACTTAGCTGGACAAGAAGTGTTATTGAACTCAAAAATATTTGTATTTGTATCTATGTTTATATTTGTATTTGTAGTTCTGTTTGTGTATTTGTACTTATATTTGTATGTAGTTATGTTTCTTGGTTGGAAACGAAGTTGAGGTTTGATGTTGAAAATAGACTTTATTTCACAACAGCGAAACTTTACGATTAACAAACTCAAGATACTTTATTCAAAAACGATTTCGAATTATATTCGTGAATCTTGAATACGGGATACTTGTACTTAAAGTAAAGTCAAGAATAGAATTGATTTTTATGTACAATAAATGTTGGAGGAAGACTTTTATCTGCCCCCCACACAAATGTCCAGATGCGCAGGTGACTGATGCGCAGAGCCGTCTGTGGTGGTGGAGATGGTGGTGCATGTAGTTTGCACATAGTTGCCGCCATCTATTAGGTGGTGACGTAACTATGTGTACGCTTCCCAAACTGTTTAGGCGCCTTGCGTTCACACATAAGAGCTGATAGTTAGGCGCGTTCGCACTTGATGGAAAATTGAGGTGAACTTGCGCCCTAACTACGTCAATATCTCTTAGTATATAAGGTTGTAATTTAGATTCAATAAATCAGTAGTAACAGAACCCTGCTTAGATTCACTTCACAATAACGAGTAGCCTAAGAATCTCAGTTGTGAATGTTTCGCCTTTCAAGTGTCTCTACAATCTACTCCATCGACTTGTGCTGCATCTGGTGATCGTGCAAGTTGTCGTCATTCCGTACAGAATTTACGCCTCGGCACCATCTTCAAGATGCTCCTGGGAAGTACCAGCTCAGGAGGTTGTGACTGACTGCCTCTTTACGACGGCACACAATTCATATGTTTAAAAGTTATTTTTAAACGCGTTTTTGTAGCAACAATATTTTTGGATTTTGCGTTCACGATTGAGAAAATTCAACTCCACCGATTTGCGTGAGGAAAATTAAGGGCAAAAGAGTGTACGCAGCTCAGCAACTCACAGAAATGTGGTGATATAAATATGGGATCCATTTTTAACGCCAATATCCCTTTTATGTGAAAAGTTTAATTTATGAAAATCATCTTAATCAATTGTTAAAGTATTCAAGAATATGCCCTCACATTTTCAAGAGAATTTGCTAATTCATTGTGATTTGATTGCAGGATTTATGATGTTATAATTGATACATTTTTAAACTGATTAAAAATAAATATATATTATTCTTTAAACGCGTTTGTCTCGCAACACGATTGAGATAATTCTACTGAACCGATTTAGATTCGTTACAGCTCATTTTATAGATAATTAAATTCTTTAGAATATGACGTCAATTGTTGCATGGAAAAGTATATATTTGCATATTTATTCGTATCTTAAGAGGACCGGGTCCGATCGTGCAAAAAACGTCTTTTCCGAGAAATGTCAAGTTTTAGGTTTTTCATTTTTTTTTCATAATTCCTGTATTGCGACGATTATAAATCATGCACCAATCGGTTCAGCGTGAAAGTATCTTCAAACTCCTGGACAGTTTTTCATTTGATTACTTAGAACCGATATTATAACTCATGAAAGGTGAATCTAATATCGTCGATGATTTCACTGACAACTTTCATGAGTCATAATATCGGTTCTAAGTAATCAAATGAAAAATTGTCCCAGGAGTTTGAAGATATTTTCACGCTGAATCGATGGGTGCATGATTTATAATGCTATTAATACGGGAAATATGAAAAAAAGAAAAATCTAAAACACGACATTTCTCGGAAAAGAGGTTTTTCCACGATAAATATCTCAATAATTACCCAACATTTAGGCATAAATGTGCATATCAAAACGAACTATATTTAATGAGGAATCGATTCGTATAAGGATGGGCATTCGGAAACATTCAGATTAGAAAATATTTCAGAACAAAGTTTGAATTTCACGTTTTAGTTCCGCATTTTGCCGCTACGTGGTACCGGTCGGACCCGGTCCTCTAAAGTCGAGTTTTAATGCGCAAATGCATTTTATATTTAAATATGCAAGAATAACATGTAATTTCTACGTTTCATAGAAAATTCTCGACGTCATATTCAACCTAGTGTCTTAAACTTTGTAAACATTTTCCCGTTTTTTGTTTCCGATCGAAATTAAGGAGATTAGAGCGTACGCTGCTTAGAAATTCAAAAAATAAGGCAACAAAAATGGTATATTTGTCGATTCTTTTGGGAAAATAGTACTCTGTGCTTTTGAATTATGCATTAAAGTGTTATCAAACATTCGACGCGTTTTCAGTTGCTCCTGAGAAAAAAAGAAAAACACGGGTATTTTGACGTTTAGCACACCACCGAAGAAGTTACATTTACTATTTCATTCTTTTCATAAGTTATTTCATTATAACATATTTAAAAATCAATATCAATGAACAAAACATGTTTTCATGAACATGTTTGTGTTGTTGAAAAGCAAGAAATTGTTGTTGTTCAAAAGGATGAACTATTTCGAGGAAGTTGAAAACGACTGTAATAATTTACGAACATCATCATATCAGCCAACATTTGCAGTTTCTTATCGCTCGAGGTAAACTGGAAGCGCAAAAAGGTGGAAAATAAAATATCTAGTGCGAATGCCAGTTAGATAACCGGAAAATAACTTACGAAAGTTGGGGAAAAATGAGCGGAAGAAGTACGCGCGGCGCATTCCAAACTCGGCGAAGAGCTCAAATGAATATAACGGAAACACATACAAAATGTTCCTGTAAAAACGTGCGTGTGTGGGGAAAAATATTTCGAACAGCGCCGGTCACCTCGTTGACACTTTAATTAAAACCAAATTCAACCAATA
Organism: Mimaenictus wilsoni; assembly: GCA_027575185.1. NCBI lineage: Eukaryota > Metazoa > Arthropoda > Insecta > Coleoptera > Staphylinidae > Mimaenictus > Mimaenictus wilsoni. The sequence continues at coordinate 94,132 of JAODAC010005119.1, forward strand.
AACCTTTCATCATTTAACTGAAATTTCAGCGTGAACTAAACCAATAAATAACCGTTGACTTGCGTATAGCGTCGCAAATGAAAAATATTTGCTGGGAAAACATTTATTAATATTGAAAAAATGTTTCTGTTATTCCTGCATGGGGAGAGTGTGTTTTCGAGTCAATATTTTCGGTGGCATTGTGCACACCCTGTGGGCAGACGGCAAAACAAACGGAAACAAGCTCTGACGGCGCGCAGAACCCAAATGAAGCGAATCGTCGTGTGCGCGGGGGCGGCAAAGGTAGACGAACGGAAGAAGACGGCCGAAAAAAAGCGCAAACGGAACCCCGAGGGTGGTATAGTGAGGTGCGAATACAAGAACCCGTAGCAGTGGGCGAATATCAAACGTATGTGCGACGTAATTCAAGTTTTCGTAGCTTTGTGCTCCTTTTACGCTCGCAAATTTCATTGTATCAACGATTTTTTTTGTTTTCATTTTCCTTGATTTTTTGTACAAATATTACTAGAAATATACGAACTAGTTGAAAATATAATATGTTGCAATATATTTTATAAAAATATAACTCACCTACCTTCTGCCTGAAGCTCATTAGTCTGAATAAGATTCATTTAGGCCACTGAACAAGTATATCAGTCTGAATAACAAATTGTTACGTCACCACCTAGTAGATGGCGGCAACTGCATGCACCACCAACTTCACCACCACGGACGAGTCTGCGCATCAGTCACCTGCGCATCTGGACATTTGCGTGAGGACTTGACTTAAGTTCAAGTAACACCTATTCAAGATTCACGAATCCAATTCGAAATCATTTTTGAATAAAGTATCTTGAGTTTGATAATCGTTAATTTCGTTGTT